>ML787814.1:289961-318939 GCA_009831015.1 Picea engelmannii | reverse complement strand
TTTCTTAGTTTTTAATTTATATAAAAAAATGAATTATATTTTTTTGTTAAATATTAAAAAATAGTGTTATTTAACTACAATTTTTTTCCATGTATTGAAGTAAAGGTAAACAATGGGCTAAGAATGGTGTTTTCCACTATATTTTAAAAGTATGGAACAATAAATTAATTAAGAAGACACAATTATATGAAAAATGGTAACTTCAAAAAATTAAATGGTAAAAAATATTTTTAAGATTGAAAGAAGCATGAAAAAATGACTAAAAACACCATTGAATAAAAAAAAATAAAAAATAAAAATTTGAAAAAAATGAAAATAGATGAAAAATAAGCATTTAAAAAAAAATGTGTAAACATTGTGGATTGAAAAATTTTAAATATGGAAAAACCACTTAAAAAGAGAGAGGGGGTGCTACCGGTAACACCATTTTTAAAAACGGGGTAAAAAATTGGACCCCCCAAAAAACAAGAACTCTGTAGAGTTCTCGTTAAGTTGGTAACTATGTTAAAATTATTAATGATATTTGGGGCTTAGCCCTTGACAAAGCTCCAGGGCCTAATGGTTTCACCATCCACTTTTATCAGGCCTGCTGGGATATAATAAGAATTGATTTAAAGTCCCATAAGATCGACGACAACACAAAGCCATCCTTTCTTTCTCTAATCCTAAAAGAAGAAAACCCATTCTCCTATTCGAGCTTTCACCCAACCTCATTTTGTAACTTTCCCTACATTATTTTAACAAAAATCATGGCGATCGAGTTAAAGAGGATTCTCCCCAAAATAATCTTCGACAACCAAGGAAAATTCATGCATAAACGTCAAATAACTAAAAACATAATCATGGTCCAAGAAGAAATCACTCAAGTGGGGAGAAAAAGGACAAAGAAATCATCATTAAAATTAATATGGTCAGTTCCTTTGATTGAGTAAGGCATTCTTTTCTTTTTGATGTTCTATACAAATTTGGTTTTTGTTTTCACTTTATTCAATAGATTTATGCTTGCATTAATGGTATATGGATTGTGCCTTTAGTAAATGGGAGGCCCACCACTTTTTTCAAAAGCAACCGAGGACTGAGGTAGGGTTGTCCTCTATCTCATCTCTTGTATATTATTATGGTTGAAGTATCAAGCAGGAAATTGGAATTAGTAAGGGTTGAGGGAGGCTTGCCAAGAATTACACTAGTTAGAGGTGTCAAAATTGTGAACCACTCACAATTTGATGATGACACACTTATTTTGGGTTGTGATTCAACCATCATTGGTGAGCACTTTAAATGTGTTCTATATCATTTTTTAAATGCTTCAAGAGGTAAGGTCAATAATGGGAAAAGTCAAATACGGACGGAATATCAATTCCCAATTCCATGCAAATTCCAAAATTCTATTTTCCTTGCAAAGAGTTCTAGACCTCCTTCAAGTATTTGGGGATGTCAATATCTCTCAGCAATCCCATAGCACAGTCCTAGCAATGTATCATCAGAAAAATCAAGTCCAAATTCCAACAATGGGGATCCTAATGGTTGAACCAATGGGGATGGTGATTCTCATTAAATCAATGCTAATAACTCTCTTGATCGTACAATGTTTTGTTATGTTAGCTCCAATTGGAATTATGTAGCAAGTGTCTTAGGAAATTCACAACTTCTCATGGCAGGAGGGTAAATCAAATCACAAAACGTTCCACTTGGTCAACTATAATATGGTGAGAGCTCCCAAGGACAAAGGAGGACTGGTAATCAAAGATTCCTCAATCATGAACTTGGCTTTGGGAGCCAAATTCATGTGGAATTTGATCACCAGTAAGCTATAATGGTGGAAAAAGGTTCTCCACCAAATATACTTCCAGGGAATTGCAAGAGATGCATAGATGGTCCATTGGAAAATAAGAAAGGGTCACAAATTTGGAAACTCCTTAAAGTTGTAGTATTGATTATACAATCCAAATTAACATGGGTTCCGAGCAATGGAAAATTGATCTATGTATAGAAGGACTTTGTTATGGGGAACCTGCCCCTAGAGAAAAAAAGTGAATTTCTCCCATTGAAACAATGGATGGACAATAAAGGTATAGCCACCCTTTGAGATATTTCATCTCGAGAAGAAGTTTTTCATTAGTTGGGTTGGTCACTTAGATCTTTGCCTGCTCATTTTTCCCCTTTGGCTTCTTCTATAAAGGTTTCACTCTTGATATTTCAGAGTTTGATCGAAGATGTTGGGGTAACTCAGAATATTGTTAGGATAAACTTGACTCGATAAAAGAGTCAAATCTATTTTAAATAAACAAGTGGTTCAGTAAAAGATTCAAATATATTTTAAGTTAACAAATGGTTTTTGGGCCCATGGTATTGGTAACCCATGT
This sequence comes from Picea engelmannii, assembly GCA_009831015.1. NCBI lineage: Eukaryota > Viridiplantae > Streptophyta > Pinopsida > Pinales > Pinaceae > Picea > Picea engelmannii. Next base: position 316,576 of record ML787814.1, on the reverse strand, counting down.
TTTTTGGGCTCATGGTTTTGGTAGCCTGTAGTATTATGCCTGTGAATTACATGTAATGAAGCCTATAAAAGTCTTAGGATACTTCATTATATTGTGTGAAATATAATGCACAATATAATGTGTGTGTGTGTGTGTATTATGAGAGAGAACGGTAAAAAGGCAGAAAGAGACTGTAAAAAAGGAGTGAAGAGGAAGTTACAATGGGTGTGTTGTAGGTTGTATCACTTTACTTGGCTGGAAGAAATAAAAGGACTGACAAATTTCTCTGCGGACTTAGCCACATTAGGTGAACCACATATATGTTTTGTCTTGTGTATTGTGTTTTCCATATTTTATTTCCACGTTATTTTAATTTTAATTACTTTGTGATTTATTTCCTAACTAATATTGTGTCAAAGTTGGATATCAATATCAAATTCAGTGTTTTCCTCGCCCTCAACATTCTAGTTAATGGAAACATGTATGGCATAATGATGACTTATCTAAAATAAACATATTGTGTTGCATAATTCTGCATGAGAATCTTTTGACAACATAGAATCTTTTGAAGAGGGGAACACATGCACCCTCTGGTTGTGCATTGTGCCTTGTTGAGGTTGAAACAACCCGACATCTCTTATTTGAATGTTCCTTCTTGAAACAAGCTTGGCAATTTGATTTTGCAGGGATTACCCACATAATGAAAATCTCTTATTCGTGGAAGGATATGTTCACTCACTGGGGCATTCAAAAACAAATCTATTATGAAAATAGTATGGCGAGATTTACCCAAATTCATTTGTTGGAAATTTTGGTTGGCACATAATAAGTTTTTTTTTCAACGAAAATCAGATAATCCAAGTTCAATCGCTACAAAATCAAGAGATTATTTGGCAGAAGCTAAACACTAGGGAAGGAAGGGTCAGGAGTTTTATTGTCTTGATAGTAATGGGAGAGCATGGCTTATAGAATTTTTGGTGGATTCAGTTCCATATCCAAAATCAATAATTCAAAGGCAATTCATCACTCATTGTGGAAACTAATATTGACTGAGAAAAACTTCCATGATTGGCAATGTCAAATACAACAAAAGAAAATCACATTCTCTTTTTCAATGGAGCATTAAAGGGAAACCTAGGGGTGGAAAGAATGAGTGGGATCATTCTTGATCTTGGGAAGAAACAAGAATTGACTTATAGGTTGAGTTTAGGGACAACCACAAATAATCAAGAAAATGCATATGTCCTTCTCCAAGGACCGCTATTAGTGAATGCATATAGAGTGTGGACTTTGATCATCACTGATGATTCAGGCATAACTACCAACGTAATGAATTTTAAGAAGACTCTGTTTGATTGCAAGATAGCATTATTCAACGATAATTCAAAAAGAGACTCATTGAGTTTAGGAGGTCACCTTCTTTCAAGTCCTTAAATTCCTCAATCGACACATTAATGGTCTTGCAATCGAAACCAAAAAATTAAATGAAGGGGTCCTTATAAAAATGGGGATTTATATGTTCAAGCCATCCCCTAAGTTCATTCATGATTTATCAAACATGAAGGACGTTATGACCTCACCAACCAACACATGTCAAGGTAGTAAGACGTTAGGTGATATCAAGCAAGGTATGGGATGTGAAGAGCATCCCTTCTTCGCCAACCTTGCACATTCTAACCATAGCTCTCGATCGACAATTTGAAACATGTCGTGGTTTATCTCAGAACTCAGGTAGGATGGTGGCTTAGTATGCAGGTGGTTTTAGTGATAGAGCTTGGCGGTGGTCAACCTTGGTCTCATTTATCTTCCGGGTAAGAATTCCTAATTGTCTCTTCTTTGTGCTTAGGAGTTTTTGTTGAATGTGATGGTCTTTGGTGGTATGATTTGGTGCTCAATTAAGGAATGTTGTTTGAATTCTCTACTCTGGTGCTTTGTTTCATTTCTGGGTGTTTTTGGTTTCAGATTCCTTTTGGGTTTCTTGGAGGTTTTGTTCATTGTTTGGGAGATTGAATTTTCGACCTGGCCCTTGTTTGCCTTGCCCTATACCCCATAGTGTATTCATATTCATGGGTTGGTAATTTGAGTGGATCTACAACATCCATTTCAAGGGAATATTAGGGTTGTTCTCTAGAAATTATATCTTTGGGTTCCTCTTAATGCTATTCTGATTGGGAAACAATCAAAGCTCTTGAACATGCACTGCGGGGAAGTCTAAGAACTTCATAGAGTGCTTCATAGACATGAGGATTTTATTAACAATAACATAATTTTAATTTTCTTGACAACCACCAAAGTTCATGAGAATGAACATTAGTTTATTTCTCATAATGCTTTAGTCATGGATACTCTAGTTCAACAAAAGAGACAAATTCAAGTTTTAGAAGATAATTGTTCCATGCTAAAGAACATAGTTTGTAATCTTAGTAAAGGCTCACACTTAGTTGTCTCCAATTAGAAAATATCAATAAACTTATCACCAAAAGGTCTCAAGGAAGAAGAAATCGTGCATCAAATGATGGAGGACATGGACCAAGGTATTCATGAATCTCATCATATCAACATTGGACAAGATGAAACCAACAAATATGTCTTTCATTATTTTTTATGATATATAAAACAATACTTATCCTAGGAGTCTTTTTTAGAATATACACTAACAACAACGTTTTGGAAGCCTCAACAAAGTATGATCTAGAATTTTCTATTTCCCACATATAATATCTGCCTACATTGCCAGTTTTAATCCATGGAAACTCTCTTTCTGTACAATCTTGTTTAGCTTATATGCAACTTTTTATAATATAAATTTACTATTTTTTGTTAAAAATAAATAAAAATAATAAAGCATATAATTTTATCAAATTAAAATTACATCTACTAAGAAATAAGTACACACTATAAATGTTAACGTTTTTGGAGCTTCCTCAATTGTATTATGAAAAATATTTGATTAAAATACCCAATTCATAGAAATATCATACACCACAAAACATTTCAACTTCATTCTAATAAAAACAAATAAATAACCTAAAGTTCAATGTAAAACATCTTTTAATGACATAATAATTTTATGTTTTTAGCTACCAACCCACACTGTTAATTTTAAGATTTTTGTTGAAAATATAGCTCAAAAACTCACTATATCAAACTTCAGATTTCAATTTCCTATTAAGCTTCAACAATAAAGCAATAAACCCAATATTGAACTATACTTAATGAGCAGAAACATTTCATGACATAGATCTGAAACTAAATCAACAACGGAAATAACTCATAACAACAGACAAAATAACACATTTGGCACCATAAATTCTGGGCAATGCACCATGAAGAATACACATAAAAGAAATGAAAACTTAAGGAGTAATTTCTTATTTAGCTCTAGGGAAAATCAAATATTTACAACAACAATTATATCAACATGAAATACACAGACTTATCTCACTCTCTAACAAAATATCCCTCTAGAAAAAAGTGCCAAACTGTGTTCTAAACATAATGCCCAGTACAGTCAACAAACAACCACAAAACTCCTAGAAAATCGTGCCAGGGAGCTGTTGTACAGTACAATACCATAATGTATGGAATACTCCAACAAAATTGTCTTGGAATTCATGACAAACTGTAATAGAGTTGGATGTCTCGAATTTCATGCCTTTATCTTGTTGTATGACCCTTCCTGTAGTAGTTGTACGAACAATATTTAATACTGCAATATCTCTAGAGATGCATGCCAATCCCTCTCCTAGGGATGTGTGCCAATCTCCCTTGTTGCTTCCATTCCCTCCAAGATAAGAAACCTCTCTTGGAAAATGTGACCCTTCACCTTCCCTCCGAGATCTCCTCGAGATGTGCACCCTCTCTCTTCCTCATGAGCTGCCTTCTAAGCAATTTTGAAATGTAACTCCTCTAACCCTTGATCTCCCTTGAGTGACTCTTCACTTTCCCTTGAGATCAACGTTCACGATTTAATCATTCGTTGAGGTCACTTAAGTCACTAAAGTGATCCATAACATCATAAAGTCACTTTTAAATTTAAAAATTAAAAGACCCAACTTTATAAAATCACTTTATTACTTTATAAAAAGACATTATAAAGTCACTAGGGAGAAATGTGCTCGATCACTTCTGCATGTTGGGAGCCCCCTATGAAAAAGTACCTTCGAGCTATCAATTTTAACACTCCCTCTTAGCGAGAGAGGTACTTCTAGTATCACCATCAAAATTCATCTCCAACTCATCAACTTCCATAGTTTCTCCTCCTATGCTAAAATTCTTTTCTCCCTTTGAACAGGAAGCCACTACTCCCACTACACTGGAAGCCTATGTTGTTCCACGAACTGAAGACATGTTTCTAGGAGACTGCACACTCTCCTGAGAATCTATCTGTGTCGACTCATGTGTGTTGAGTCCTCTAAGAGTCCCAAAAGAGGAATGAGTCCCCAATATCAACTCTCTCTCCCATGCAACCTGCCCACTCTCCAATACAGAATCTGAATCCATAAATACACTGAACCTCAACACAGGTCGACCCAACAACCTATACAACCTCTCATACCTGATACCAAACATCATTGTTGTGTCTGGAGTAGCTTCCTCTAGATATAGAAATACATGACCATAGTAGAATGCCACTCCAAATCCATCAACCTCTAGAGCTGACACTGAGATTAATTTAGCCATCATCTCTGGAACATACAATACTCTGGAAACCTCCAGAAAGTCTCATGACTCTAGTTGGAATCTAACACTTCCAACCCCCTTTACTGCAAGTTGTGGGTTGGTACCAACACCCACACAACAGTCTGAGTCTGTTTCTGAAAGACTCCGGAACACTAACCTCATCCTTGTCATATGTCAGGAAGCTCCATTGTCCACGAACCACACTTCAATGTCCTCAAACACTAGGCAACCAATGCCCAAGGGACCAATCATGAGAGAAAACTCCCTCTCATATCTCTCAACAAACTCTGTAATCTCTGTTGATGTTGACACCTCTGGTTTCGACTTCTTCTCCTTCTTGTTCAGACACTGACTAGAGTAGTGGCCAGTCTTGTGACATGCAAAGCATCTCACTTTGCTCATGTTCTTTGTAACGCACCCGACCCCTAAGTACCCTTTCTAGGGATGGGGCATTAAAACTTTTATTATTTTAATCATCTCAACTCCCCTTTTTGAGGTCTCCATCCTCTTCTACGCAACCACAAATTTCTAACGACTGCTACCAGACGCAAATCCGAGCTATGGATTGCAAGTTATGGCCTCTTGGAGCTCTTCAGGAACTATTAGTCGAGGGCCACGTGGTTCCCCATGAGTCCATCTCATTCGTACAATTCCAAGTTCCCTGAAGTCCCATAGATTCCCCAACGTCCCTACATCCATGGTGGAAGTCCATCCACCATCCAATCCAACGATGGGACTTGATCCCCGTTTAACACATGAGCTAGAGGGAAATCCGATGCTTCAGCACTGAATGCCCCATTTTCTTTCTATGCGCATATCCTCTGGAGTCCCAAAATCTAGAACTCCCGAAGGAGCCTGAAATTGCGCCACATGGCTCTGGCCTTTGGTTCTTTTAGCTTATCTACGACACTACAGTCCAAACCTCCGTAATTCCAAAGTCTTGGACTCCCGAAGGGTCCACCCTTACATGTGGTGGTGTATTAAAGGCATAGGCAAGGACAGGTGGGTCTCGAGTACTCCACTTGCTAATGGGCCAAGTGAAAACGTGTAAGGGGGGTGGGGGTGTGACGCACATCAAACCAGAGATGACATGTGGCCCCATTAGTGGGTGACATGTGTCACGTTTTAATGGGCACATAGGGTCTACGAAAAGTACAAATAAAAGTGACATGTGGCACATCAAACTTGGGTCCACATCACCCTAGGTCACGTCAATGTGCCACGTCACTCCAGATTGATAGTCTTTCGATGCCCTTAGATCTCATGATTAAGATGCATCCACATAGATATATTTATCTACAGCATCCGTTACTTCGTAACTTCGGTGTTTGGGGGATATGTTGTGTGACCTCCTCCTTGCTCTCAGATTGGTCAATGTCGGGTTGACCACAATCTAGATCTACGGTCATGGTAGATCCCGAAACGTCCTTAGATCTACGGTTCTTATCACTTCGCGAATTCAACATTCAGAGGTTTCATTCTCTTACCACCCCCTTTCTCCCAGAGTGTTCAACGTCAGACTGACTGCAACATGGATCCAACGACCAAGAAGGATCCTGAAGCACCCCTATATCTACGGTTCACATTAATTTGCAGCTCTGACATTCAAGATTTTTGGCGTTATGACAACTACGCTCTCCCGAAGTAGGACTTCGTCGAAGTGTTGTACACAACTCCCTCCATCGGTTGATCAGACGGTTAAGAGGGGTTCTCAACGAACTCCATAGATCCACGACTCACATTAATTTGCAACTCTGACGTTCGGGGAATTTGGTGTTATGACACCTCTGTTATCCCAAAGTAGTCAACGCCGAACTGACCTCGATGTAGATCCAACAGCCAGGGAGACTCCCGATCACCCTTGGATTTGTGTCTCGCATTACTTCACGATTGGTAAGTGGGTCAGGGTTCAACGATGGGATAGGTCCATATGTCATGGTCAGGGACACCGCCACATGTTGGTCGACCTTGTGGGTAATCGTAGAAACAAGTTTCCCTCGGTCGGTTTGAAAGTGGAAGGGTCATAACACCCTGGAGCTCTAAATTCCCATAGTTTCGAAGACAGAAAGTCTTAGCTCCTTTCAGGCCTAGTGCAAGGTTCCCGGACCTTGGTCATATGAAATCTTGGACAAGCCTCGAGATTGCATGCTTAACAATTAGCCATGATTTGGTTAGAACTGTGGACATGAGCCCTCAACCACACATGTGAAGGGTTTGAAGGAGGCTCCCTCCTTCCACAGAGTTCGAACTTAGTATACCCGTGAAGGTAAATTCGAGAGGTCGTCAGGAATTAAATATTACAGTTAACCCTACTCCTACTCTCTTATAGACCCACATCCCATAACTCTCTAGCTGCTAAGCTGAGGCAAACATAGGACCATTCAAATACATGGGTTCACAAAAAAACAATGAGTATTTCTACCTTCATCAATCAATGAAAAATTTAGACATAGACATGTATATTCAATCATTATTTCCATTTGTAATGTTCCCAAGCCAAGATGCAAGGAACATCACGGTTTTGGATGTCTTTTAAAACTTTACTGGTTGTGGTATTTTGTCAAACACTTTGCTTACAATTATGCTTAGGGTTTTTTGATGTTTTATATGTGTGTTTGCAGTAATAAACAAGGAGATACAATCATGGAACATACCTCAACCATATGAAAGATCAATAAGATGATAGACAAGAAAAAACACTGCAGATTTGATCTTTATTTCATGACAAATAGCAAGAACCTGATACAATGAGATGTTGTCTAGAATGCACATCAGATGGCTCCAATAAAGACAATAGAAGATAGGAGCTGCTACAAAATTATCCAATAGAATATGCCACAAGCCTCCAAAGGATGAATATCCACTGAAGATCGATGCAGGAGTAGATCTATCCAAATGAGGTGCCAAACCCTCAAGCTGGAAGATGTCACGTCCTGCTAAAACCCTGAAGACCCTCAATAATTCATCCCTACAGTCAAAGACCTCCAAATGCTATGAAAAATATGTTGAACTGTAGATCAGGATGAGTAGAATCCCCTCCTGAAATCTCAGAACGAAACACCAAGGGAAACTCCTCCAAATGTTGAATCCTCCAATGGAGTTGTGCCCTCCTAAAACTGCCAAACCCTAAAATTTCAGCCCTAATGAAGGAGGCCTCGAAATGCACTGAAAATTGCTAGAAAGATAGATCGAGACACTGCAATTCACTAGGTGAAGTCTCATGGTCAGATCTGATGTATAACCTCCTCAAACAGAATAGATTTGAATCTCAAAATTGCCCTCCTTCTCTCCAATTCGTCCAATGCATCCAATAACCCCAATGGCCCATGAAACTCCTCCAGAATTCACTAGATCTAACGGCCAAGCCCCTGCAATGAAAACCCAGGTGCTATAATCTGTCGAAGCCCTTCCAATCCTTTGGAATGAGCTTCCCTCAAAGAATGGTGCACCCCCCTTGCTGGAAACCCCCAATGGTGCGCCACCCTTCTCTTCATGTGTTTGTGGCTGGTGTAGAACCCTCTTGCATTGATGTAGATCCAAACTAGAATGGTGTGGAGGTGTATTGCATCCCTGAGACCAAGCTTGGGACAAGCTAGGTGGAATATTTCACCACCGAATTGTCCTCTAGGGTTTGTTAAGTCAAAACCCTCAAAACCCCCAAGAGATGGGCCCTCTAGCTAGAAGCCATATATCAAATGATATACATACATGAATGAATGAATAGAGGCCCTTGCCTTTCCTTTATACTTCCTTTTCACCTTCTTCCTCCAAAGTGACTTTCATTTTATTAATATTTAATTAATTAATTAATTAACCTTTTTACCTCTGAAAAGTGCCTTATCTCTCCTTGTGGCTTCCCTGGCCATTGAAAGTCACTTATCACCATCCTATCCTATATTGTTTCTCCTCCCGATTCCAATGAGCTATTACACTGAGAGGTTCCTCCAAACAATGTGCCCAAAATGACCTCCTCAGTGAATTTAATTAACTTATGGCTCAAAATACTCAAAATCATGGAAATTGTCGGAATGCAACGAAACCAAGGCCAACCTGTGCGGAATGGAGCATAATGATGAAATGGGATGAGAGATGCATTCCAAACCCAAAAATGCCTCTCAATAACCCCTGTACTAGCTATAACATCCATCTGGCTACTCTGGTCATCATAAACCTCTGCAATGTGATGATGTCCCAAAGTGGGGACATTACGGTCCTCCCTGCTAGAAAATTGTTTATCCTCAAGCAATAACCAAATCCCCTCACGTATAATACCAGGATCCCATGTCCACCTATGGACACACAATAGACTCCATCCAAAGATGAACTATCACGCGCTCTGCCCCCTGGGTCCCATATCAAGACATGAACTATAAGCCCCTGGGAAGCATAATCCTGAAATGTATCAACACCGTGAAGCTCCTGATCATGACTCATGGCCTCATCCCTGAATGAGTCCATCCTCCAAGATACTACCAATATCAACACAACCTCCATCAACTGCCCATGTTGATGCCATAATGAGGTACTGCAAGACCTCTGTGAGTCACCCTCAAGTGGTGTGCTCTCCTCAACATTGAAGCTCAATGGAAAGTCAGAAGTCAGAACAACTTTCCCCTACAAAGGTCCACTCGCCTATGTCAATCAGTTAAATTATCAACCCTACAATCCTTGGATCCCACACTAATCTATGTTAAATATCACCACGTTGGCCCTACACTACTCTGACCATGACTGTCTGCTCCCTGTATACACATTGGATCCCTCTCTCCTGGATCCTCAAGATAAAATACCTGTGGCCATTGGACCTGTTGAACAGAAACTGCATCTGTAAAGACATATCTGTGGAAGTAGTACCTGCCCAACCATCTCTATGTCCGATCATGATGATCAAGAGTGAAAATTTTCCTCACTCCATCAGACAAATCCCTACAGACCCACTCCAAACCAACCCAAGGTGGAATGTGTGGCTCTCTGGTGCAACCTGGGTCAACATGATGTAAAACATCCTGCTAACAAATTGAACTCCTGGATCCCATGACAAACTTGGAAGTTTATCACTTCCAGTCTCTGCTAGCTACTCATGTGTCGGAATGATCACTGTCGGAAGCCCTCTGTGCTCATATGTCATCACCTGGTCTATGATGCTCACCATCACGCACCAAATCTCAACTATATGCCTAACACGGTCCACCTCTGACCTTTTGTATGCTGTAAAAGTACTCCTGTCAGGTGGTCTCGACCTACTCACTCTCCATGCCCTTAGCCATGGCTTATCCCTCCTCATGTTGTTGTCTATGATAAGAGTGTTAGGACAGGCTAACATAAACATCTGCAGCTGACTGTAGGACTGGGAGGTGTCACATGCTTTGGTCAATCCCAAGGATCTAACCAGAATCTTGTCCATCGGTATCCATGATAAATACTCTCCTATGGTCATCATTGAATCCCAACCATCCAGTACAATCGGAGGTAGCTCCCCCAACTACTAGTAAACCAATATCTATCTCTCATATCCCATGCAACTGCTGAAACGATGAAGGTGAGATCTCATAACTGTGTGTTGCTGCAAAGGAGTGACATCTGCATACTCCCCTAAGTATGTATCCTCCCTGCAATCCAATACATCCGTCTGAAACTGATTGGGTATCTCGACATGTCTCTGTGAACTATCACTCCTAACGGTATGCTCCGACATACTCGTGTCATCTCCCGTAGACTCATGATGCATCATAGATCCTGGGCATACTGATGGATCAACCTCTACATGGAGGTCAACAGCTCTCAGAACACAAATGGAAGTGTCCTCCGTCAATTGGCGCTCCTCTGCTAGATCACCAAAATCCCCTAGCAACGTGACTGAACGATATATCTAAGTTCCCACTAAGACAAATGAAGTGGACCTCTGACGAATCTCCTCAAGAAGCTCCTTTGATCTGGAATCTGATTCTTAAAGAGTTTTCTATGTGCCTCTCAAGAATCCTTGAGTTCTCTCCAACTCCTGAGTAAGTCTGTCCACCTCCAAATCCTGCTCCCTTAGAGCCTCATGATACGTCTCACCAATCCTTAACAGGCAGTCCCTGTCAGTCAACAACTGTTGGTAGTCGTTCCTCATCATAGATACTCTCTCCCTTAGAGTATGAAAATCATACATGGAAAATCCCTCATTTGCACTACCATGTGCCACTAATGCCCTCCAATAGTAATCGACCACCAAGGCATGCGTGTCACCACAATGTCTAGTGGTTCCCATGGTCATATCTTCACTAACTCTCAGTTGTCCTGCTAAGTGGTGTGACTCCTAATCACAGTCATGCTGAGGTGCCACCTTACATCCCTCACTGCTAGTGTCAACTCTGGAATCCCCAAAAATACTCTCTACATAAAATAATGTGCTGAAATGCCCACTGTCTATTGTGCCACTAGGTCTGCCCATACATGACTGCACATCATCTTCGACTTCTAGCTCCCTCTGAATCATATTGTATCTGGTGTGAGCAGTTGTATCCTCCTGTGCACTCACCATGATACTATCATTTGCGTCTGGATCCCATATAGATGTTTCCAGACATGTGCTATGGTCATCCTGACTAATAAAGAGTGAATCCTCATCAATGCAGGTTGATCCTGGAAGCAAGTGCCCCATCAACCTATCAGTCTCCACAATCTGCTCAACTAATGGGGTCTCCAAAATTTGTGACTCAATCTCCTCATGTTGATCTGTATGAGTAAGGTCAACTGCCCGTACGTCTTGTACATCCTCCTGGATATGTGGATGTACATGTCCATGTTGTGCATCCCTCACACAAGGTTCCTCCATCATATATGACATACTATTGGTATCCTCATGTGATGTGGTTATCGTAGGTGTCTGTAAAGATGACATATGTGTCACAACCACCCTAGGAAGCTGGTCATATGTAGGTGCTAACACGTGTGAGTCCTCACTAGTGTCACCACTTTGTTGAGGTGTAAGGTCATCAACAGTATGTGATATGACTATTGAAGCATAAGTGCTATCATCCTATCCAACCCACTACTCCTCTGACTGTCTATCCACTTCACAAGGGTCACCATCATCCTCAAGTGCGCAAGAATCACTAGCCCATGTGCAAGAGTTACTATCGCTAGCCTCTGTACAAGGGTCATTATCATCATCATAATGCTCCTGATAAGAATCTATCGATCCATCCTAACATGCCTCATCATCACTGTCATGGTGTACCTAAAGAATATGCTTCTGGCCCTCACCCCTATACCTATGATCTAGTTCCCAAGGAGCCTTGCAACTATAGAAAAGTTGTGTGCTCCTAATGGGCGTGGGGTCTCTTTGTTCTTCCCACCTTCTACGGTCTCTGGCTCTCTTTTCCTCTACTAATATGATCCAGTGTAGAGCCTCATCTTTTCTCCAACCGAGATATCTTAGGGCTACATACCGTGGGAAGGTTATTTGGCCCCTAGTTTCCTTGCTAAGGGTGGAATATTTTATCTCAAAGAATATCTCATCCATCTCTCCTTATGGATCTGTATGGATGTGCTAATTCCCACTGGCTGGCAGGAATCTAAGCTCTGATACCATTGTAATGTTCCCAAGCCAATATGCAAGGAACATCACAGTTTTGGGTGTCTTTTAAAACTTTACTAGTTGTGGTATTTTGTCAAACACTTTGCTTACAGTTATGCTTAGGGTTTTTTGATGTGTTATATGTGTGTTTTCAGTAATAAACAAGGAGATACAATCATGGAACATACCTCAACCATATGCAAGATCAATAATATGATAGACAAGCCAAAACACTGCAGATCTGATCTTTATTTCATGACAAATAGCAAGAACCTAATACAATGAGATGTCGATCTGGAATGCACATCAAATGGATCCAATAAAGACAATAGAAGATAGGATCTGCTACAAAATTATCCAATAGAAGATGCCACAAGCCTATGAAGGCTGAATATCCACTGAAGATCAATGCAGGAGTATATATGGCCGAATGAAGTGCCAAACCCTCAAGTTGGAAGATGCCACGTCCTGTTGAAACCTTGAAGACCCTCGAAAATTCGGCCCTACTATCAAAGACCTCCAAATGCTATGCAGAAGATGTCAAACTGTAGATTGGGATGAGTAGAACCCCCCCCTAAAATCTCAGACCAAAACACCCAGGGAAACTCCTCCAAATGTTGAATCCTCCAATGGAGTTGCGCCCTCCTAAAACTGCCAAACCCTAGAATTTCGGACCTGATGAAGGAGGCCTCCAAATGCCCTGAAGCTTGCTAGAAAGATATATCGAGACACTGCAAGTCACTGGGTGAAGTATCACGGTCAGATATGATGTATAACCTCCTCAAACAGAATAGATATGAATCTCAAAATTGCCCTCCTTCTCTCCAATTCGTCCAATGCATGCAATAACCCCAATGGCCCATGAAAATCCTCTGGAATGCTCTAGATCTAATGACCAAGCCCTTGCAATAAAAACCCAAGTGACAGAATCTGTCGAGGCCCTTCCAATCCCTTGGAACGAGACTCCCTCAAAGAATGGTGTGCCCCCCTTGCTGGAAACCCCCAATGGTGCGCTCCCCTTCTCTTCCTGTGACTGTGGCTAGTGTAGAATCCTCCTGCACTGATGTAGATCCGAACTAGAATGGTGTGGAGGAGTATTGCATCCCCGAGACCAAGCTTGGGACAAGCTAGGTGAAATATTTCACCACTGAATTGTCCTCTAGGGTTTGTTAAGTCAAAACCCTCAAAACCCCCAAGAGATGGGCCCTCTAGCTAGAAGCCAGATATCAAATGATAGACATACATAAATGAATGAATGAATAGAGGCCATTTCCTTTCCTTTATACTTCCTACTCACCTTCTTCCTCCAAAGTGACTTCTTACTCATTTTATTAATATTTGATTAATTAATTAAATCACTTTAATTAATTAATTAACCTTTTTACCTCTGAAAAGCGCCTTATCTCTCCTTGTGGCTTCCCTGGCCACTAAAAGTCACTTCTTACCATGCCATCCTATAGTGTTTCTCCTCCCGATTCTAATGAGGTATTACATTGAGAGGTTCATCCAAGCAATGCGCCCAAACTAACCTCCTTAGTGAATTTAATTAACTTATGGCTCAAAATACTCAAACTCATGGAAATCGTCGGAATGCAACGAAACCAAGGCAAACCTATGTGGAATGGATCATAATAATGAAATGGGATAAACGATGCAAACTGGACCCCAAAATTCCTCTCAATAACCCTTGTACTCACTATAACATCCATCTGGCTACTCTGGTCATCATAAACCTCAGCAATGTGATGATGTCCCAAAGTGGGGACATTACACCATTCCAGTACACAGAGTATGAAAATACTTATCAGAAACTAGAATCAGGAAGCGAGTGTTGAAAGGGATGCCTGTTTCCAGCCAATCGTAAGCACAACCATTATTGAATGGATTTACCACTAGCCACCCCCTTGCTAGACCATGATTCTCTGAGAGAGGCGCATTCTTCTTGCTCATTGACAGTCAGGGATGGAGGTTACTCTCCTGCTCCCACAGAAACTTAGAAAATGACTTTCTCTGTACCAAGCAAGGGGGTCTGCAACGAGTACTTCCGTAGTCACTCGCCAACCCCATTTATCATCTTGTACTGAAAATGCTGCAACAACTTCTTGTGCCCAAAACGAACTTGTTTCTCAGTTCTCCTTCGAATGAGAGAGCTGCAAGCGCTCTTCTCTTTTTGGGAGATTGGTCTCTCAAATCTTCTCTCTCACCTCATTCTGCCTCTTCCCATGAATCACTTCCTTCCTTGAATTCCTAAGAAATATTGTGTGGGTCTGAATCCCCAGCTTGTGGTAAGTTCTGGAAGCCTTGCAAATGGGTACTTTTCCCCATCTCCTCATTAAATCTTGAAGCAGGCCTTCCCAACTACCAACCTAACTGGTAATTCATTTTTTGGTCAAAGGACTGTTCTGGGCCTAAGAAATTAAATCCAATAAGGTACTCGTTTGGTGGGGGTCATCTCAACCATTTATGGTTCCCCTCACCATCTCTTTCATAGCATCATGATCTATCTTGACAAACCCCCCTTTCAACAGTTATGCGACACCATCCATTTTTAATTAATAACAGAATACATACATTACCTTTTATAACAAAAGGTTCATCAAATCCAACTCACACATATTTAGTCTGCCACGGTCTTTTGGCAAGTTATAGTTATATTTACAAGTTGGGTGAAACTGGGGTATTACAATCCCCTCCATGTTAAAGGAACATCATCCTCGATGTTCTACCTATCGATGTTCTTTGTCTCCACATAGCTTCATCTGGACCAAAGTGTTTCCACTGCACTTTGACCTGTGCAATGGTTCTGTTCCTGAGTGGGATTTCCTTCCTGTCTATTATGCATTGTGGTTATGGAAGGAATTCTCCCTTTGGTTCCACTTGAATCATAGACTAGTCAGTTATATGATTAGAATCATGTACATATTTCTTCAGTAATGAAACATGGAAAACATTATGTGCCTTCACCGTGGGAGGAAGTGTTACTCTATATGCTATAGGCCCCACTCTATCCAAAATTTCAAAGGGTCCACAATACTGAGGTGTCATCTTGGCACAAGCTCCCATTCTCAAGGAGATTTTCCTGGGTCTAACTCTGAGATACATATGATCCCCTGCTTTGAACTCTCTAGGAGTCCTTTTTCTTTCTTCATATCTTTTTTGTCTATCCTGGGCCATTTTCAGATAGAGTTTTATTTGAACTACTTATTGTTCCATTTATTTTAGCATATTTGGCCCGATTGTAATTTTGTCTACTGGGTTATCCCAGCTGATTGGAATATTTCATTGTCTGTCGTAGAAGGCCTCAAAAGGGCTCATCTTCAATGACTCTTGATAACCATTGTTGTAGGCAAATTACACCAGTGGTAGGTAGTCTTCCCACTTCTTAGGCTGATGCATTACATGCATCCTTAGAATGTCCTCTAACACTTGGTTTACCCTCTTTGTTTGTCCATCAGTTTGGGGGTGATAGGATGTACTATATAGCAATTTAGTTTCAAAACCAACAAATAAAGATTTCCAAAAATTTGGAGTATATTTGGTAAATTTTATATGAAAATACTGGAAATATCTATTGCCTTGCAAGTTGATTTGACGGGGATGAAGTGAGTTGCCTTGCTCAATTTGTTCACAACTACCATGATGGTGTCATTATGTTTGGTTGATTTTGGTAGCACTATGATTAAATCCATGGAGACGGTTTCTCATTTCCATTATGGGATTGGTAGGGGCTGTAGCAGCTCTGCTAGATGTCGGTGCTCTACCTTAACCTAATGACATTCTATACATTTAGCTAAGTAATCAACTATGTCCTTTTTTAGTCTGGGCCAATAAAATAGTTTCCTAGTGGTTGTGATCATGTTCTGGTAACCATAATGATCATTATATGGTCTTTTGTGTAGAGAAATACACAAAAGAGCTCCGAGGTGTTATGACCCTTCCACTTTTTGCACTTAGAATTTTTTTTTATCCTTTGGGTTATAAAGAGAAGGCTTTAATTGAATGGAAATGTCTTAAACTATGAAAGGGACAAACGATGCAAGAATACACAGATGAATTTCGTAAGATGGCATTATGAGCATGAAGAGATTGATTTGTTTTTAAGTGATGAGCATGTACAACATATTCATTGTCTTCTTTAGTTAAGTGATATTTATTAGGCTCCTTGTAGAAGATTGCTTTGCGATCATACAAATAAGGGTTGCCTAAGAACATTCCACATTCATTGAGTGGCACCACATCACATGTTACCTCATCCCCAAACTTTGATGAAATTGCAAACTTTAAAGTTCATTGCTTTGTTATGTGCAATTTATGATTGTTGCTTATCCATTTAAGTGAGTAAGGTTTATGATGTAGCTTAGTTGTCAATCCCAATTGTTTAACATCTTCCTCTGAAATCAAGTTAGATTGAGATCCACTATCTATCAATGTATCAATCTTAGTATGTTTCATTATCACCCTTATGTGAAACAACTTACTTCTAGAATCATATCCATGACCAATTTTACCTGTCAAACCAACTGTTGTAATATTAGTCTCATCACTTGAATCATATCCCAAGTCTATTGGTCATGTTGTTGTTGCAACTGTTTTCCTCCCTTTTCTTTCTTTGAACCATTTTGGTCTCTTCTCTGGATGCAATTGCCAGCAATGGTCATCATCATGCCCTTATTTCTTGCAATGCTTGCAAGAGAGCTTCTCTTCCTTTCTTGTCTCTAAATTTGATTTCTTTCCATTCCCCTTCCTTTTGTCATCTTTCCTTGAAGACGATTCTCCTGATAAACCAACTCTTGTTTTCCCTGCTTCAATGTATGTTGCTTGAATAAAAACCTCATCAAGATTAGTAAGTCCAAACATAAATGCAGTGTTATGAATATGTGCGGGTAAACCTTCTATATACTCCATAAGAGTTTCTTGGGTATGTAATGGAATATTCAACATTAATGCCATCTTACGAAATTCATCTGTGTATTCTTGCAACGTTTGTCCCTTTCTTAGTTTAAGACTTTTCCATTCAATTAAAACCTTCTCTTTATAACCCAAAGGATAAAATTGTTTTCTAAGCGCAAAAACAAATTCTTGCCATGATGGAAATACATTCCCAACTTGTTGCGTGCCATTTTGCAACTTACTTTGCCACTAGATGAGTGTTGTGCCTGCAAGACGAAGCGATGCCAACTTGATTTGAGTTGCCTCATATTTGATTTATTACACACTGCAATAAACTTCCATCTGTTTGAACCAGTTATCAAGCCTCTCGGCATTGACTTCACCATCATACATGGGAAATTCAATTTTCACATCAAGCTTACGTAAATGCATATCATGTTTATATTTATGGGAATGTTTTCTTGTAGTGGATTTGGAACTTGTACTTGAAGAAGAAGAAAAAGTAGATGGAGAAGAAGGAGGTGAAGGAGGAGGTTTAGGAGTATCTTCTCCTTCTTCACTTTTGTCTTGTTTGGAAGATTCCTCTTGGAAAGGCCTCTTCCGTTCCAAGTAATCCTCATATAAGACCTTTACCATCTCAGAAATGGCGAATAAATTCTTTTGCAACTCTATCTCGTTCTAATACATGCCTTCTTCCGATGCCATCTCCTCACTTTGAGAAGTCCTCTTTCTCGATCCAATCTCAGGATCCCCTTCTACAAGATTTCCTTCACCGTGACTTAGCTTTTCCTTGGTAATCATGCAAACTCAAAAATCAACTGTCAATCTGCTCTGATACCAGTTGATCAAAAATTGATCTTTAAATACTTGGTTAAGTTCCAAGCATGTGTTCAATTACCAACTAGGAATTAATGAAGAAGAAGAAATTAATGAGATATTAAAACATCCATCATAAAGAAATGCAGATCAGAATATGAGCACAAAGAACAACAAACCATAACAACAAAGTTGTGAACGAAGTTCAGCAATATTGCCTACGTGTCTGGGCCTTTGTCTCAATGGGTGATGCTTTCTTATTTATCTTCAATGCTTCAAAAGTACATCAAAAAAGTGTCAAAAGGATTACAAACTGGCCTGGTTGTGTTCTTCTCGATCTCAAGAATCCAACACAACTGACGACACTGAAAAAGGTTGAGCGTAGTTCTTGAAATTGGCTCGCAAAGTTTGCTTCCTCAATGGCTTCCCTGCATAAAAAAATGGCTTCGAACTTCATAAATTCATCATCATTATGCCAATATGAACCTCTCCAATGTTGCTAAGAACCCCTGGTTTATATAGATTTTGAGTTGGTATCCTCCTCCCAAATTCCCCCAAATATTTGGCCTCAAATTGGGCTCCAGGTCCTCCAAGAATGGCTAAAATCCTCCAAAATCAAGATGAAAATCAATAAAAATCATAGTTATAAAACCCAAAATCAACATAAATCAAGGTGCATCCCCCTTCTCCCAGGATCCTGGTCATATGGGGAAGGTCCATGTGGTCATAGGTTGGGCGCTAGTTGTTAAGCCCCTTGATTCCTGGCCCTTAGTCATAGGGATGGCCATATGGCATGGTCCTTATGCTCCACGTGCCCCCCACCTTCGCTCTTGGTGTATAGCTTTGGTCGCATGGGGTGCCATGTGGCCTTGAATTGGCCCCCACTGACTGGGGCTTAGCCCTAACCACGCCACCATCCATAACAAAATTTCATGGTTTCGAATAGGGGTTAAGACCCAACTGCAATCCGGATGGTGCGTCGGTGGTTGCAAAGACTCTGTGTAGGTGGAGGTCAGGCGTTCAATTCCCACAGGTAAAAAAAAAATTTGGTCTATCCAATATTGGCTAAATCTAGGGTGCCACGTGTTGCCCTGTGATTCATTCGTATGGTACGGTCATCGTACATTTAGCACTGCCATGTCACTGTCATACAACCACGTCAACTTCTGTACAACCTAGTCACCCTACCACATCAACTTCCATACAGCCTAGTCACCTTGCCACGTCAACATCTGTACTGACCAATCACCTTTCCACATCAGCATTTGTACATTCTAGTCACCCTTCAACATCATCATCCGTACAACCCAGTCACCCTTCCATGTCAGCATCTGTACAACCACTTGTCATCTGTACTTCCACATGTCAGCCTGTCTTTGGGCCACGCCATATACAGACTACCACATGTCATTCATACACTGCCACGTGTTCAATTCTGCACTAGTTCAACTGAGCTTGAAAATGCCAAAACTGAGTGACATGTGTCACCTCCTCGTGTTACCATGTGTCCCTATTGACGTCATCATGCTGATGTTACCTGTCGTACTGTTGACGTCAACAATACGACTTGTTGACTTTGACCAGTTTGACTTTTTACCTGTTTCGAAAATCGGTCAGAACACGATAACATTCACATACGATGTCCATTTGAGAAACAAAATATATGGCCAGAATCAACACAACGAGATGGACACAATGGCACTAGTTTCGTTCGATTACGAGAACTTTGATTTTTAGGCCTTCCTGGATCCATTTTGGATCAATGCATAATCTGAGTGTGCCATCCTTCTTTTTCACAAACAAGGCCGGTTCTCCCCATGGAGACACACTAGGGAAAATGTAGCCTTTGTCCATCATCTCCTTTAGTTGTAGTTTGAGCTCAACTATCTCTGGTGTACTCATTCTATAGGGTGTTCTAGAAACTGACACCGCTCCTGGTGCAAGTTCTATTCAAAAGTCTTGGAGGTAGACCTGGTAGCTCTTTTGCAAACACATATTTATACTCTCTTAATATGGGATAGTCCTCTAGATTGGGTTTACTGTTCTCAATAGATCCCAACACTTGTATTTCATATAAAAGACATCATTTTCTGCAATATTTCTTCACTTGAAGGGTTGATATTTGTCTCACTGAGACATGATTTTGAATCCCTTGTAGAGTTATATTTCTCCCTTCTTCATCTTCACACTCCAAAGTTTTATTATAACAGTCCAACTTGGTTTTATGGGTAGCCAACCAGTCCATGCAAATTAGCAGTTCATAAGATCCTAAAGGGAGCATGTTTAGGGTTGCTTGGGTGGGTAATCCATTCATAATGAATTTTCATGCTGGTATGACCTTTGTTACTTTTCTTTTGGTTCTAGTGCCTAGTTGTACCAGCCATGATTTAACATGTTTAACTTTCTTCCATTTACATTTCTCAATAGTTTGAGGGGCAACATAACTCAAATTAGAACTAGGTTCAATTAAAATGGAAACTAGATGGTTGGCAATCATACCTTCCATTTCCACCACTGAAGCTTGGTGGTTAACTTGTCTATTATCCAAAGATGCATAAATATGTGGCATGCTCCTAGCCACATCATTCACTGTGGTATCCTCTTGTATGTTGTAGACCCTCCTATTGTTCTATTGCCTATGTGGGCAATCCCTCAATAAATGTTCTTCTCCAAAACCGCAACATTTCAAGGGTTCTCTCTTTGTGTTATCAATCTTACCTGAGGCTTCTCCAAAGGGTTTATTTCCACTCTGAGATGGGAAATTTTGTTGATATACACTTTTAGTAGGAAGGCTCATCTTAGAACCTTTCCCATGGTTCTTAAGTCTTGAGGGTTTAAACCCCTTCTTCTTGAATCTTGAATTACTTTTATTCTTCCAGTCCTTCTAGATAGTGTCTTCTAAACTCTTTGGCTCATCAAACTGAATTCTGTCTCTGAAGGACTGAGGTAATCCACTAATAAATCGTTGCATATTCACTTTTTCATCATTTATGTAGGGCACATACCTTATCAGCTCAAGAAATTTGGTGATATATTCCTCCATTGTGAGTTGTCCTAACTTGAGTTCACATAACTCCTTTCTCTTCCCATCAAAGTATTTCTCTGACATATACTTCTTATTGAAGTATTTCTCAAATTGTTTCCATGACAAGTCCTTCTCATGGATTCCTTTCACATTCCTAAGGTCCTCCCACTAAATGGAGGCCTTTCCATTCAGGTTGAAAATGGATATTCGAGCCTTTAAGTTTTCAGAGTAGTCATGGACTCTAAAGTACTTCTTCAATCCAAGCAGCCAAATTTTTGCTTCTTCCCCTTTCTTAATTTCTCCATCGAAAGTGGGTGGTTTGGATTTCTTGAACTCTTCAGGGTCATGGCTCTTGGAATGTTTCCTCTTCTTTATTCTCCTCTGGGAATGTGAACTAGCTTTTCTACTAGAAGATCCCTTGGAGTTGTCAGTTTCCTCACTAGAGGATTCTTCCGATGAGTGTCTCTTGACAACATGTTGGGCCTTCTTTGAGGTGTTTCTCCTTGTGTGGCCACTTTTAGGACCATGCTTTTATATATTAGGTGGAATTTGATTTTTCTTAGTATGATGTATGTCCACATGATTGGATGTTGGCCCATGTTGCAACTTCCTTTGTATATCTGATAAGCTTTGCAGTAGGACTGCGTTAATTAAAGTTTGTTTTTCCCGCTCTTTTATTAGCCTTTCATTGTCAACCTTACAACTCTGTAATTCCGCCATGAGGCTTCTTACAATTTCATCCAAATCTATAGGGGTTTCCACCACCCTCTTTTCATCAGATTCTTCCTCTCTATTGTGGGAGCTTTCCCCCAATTCGTGGTGTGTCACCATCCCTTACATTGTAGTTTTCATTTTGTCCACTAACTACTTGAGTGTTGATAAAACATTTCATGTTAGTTAATCCTTTACTAGTTTATGAACAACACACAGTTCATATTTTTTCAAAACATATACAACAACATAAAGTTTCATTCCTCTCTTAAGTAGAGGTTTAAATAAGCATCTCAGGAATGGGGTAAGATAGGGTGCTACCCTTAAAGGGTCTCTAATAAGATTTTCATGCGACTCGTTCATGAGCCCAAGCAAGCCAAGTGTTGTTTCCTACTCTGATACCAATTGTAACACACCCGATCCCTAAGTACCCTTTCTAGGGATGGGGCATCAAAATTTACCTTATTTTAATCGTCTCAAATCCCATTTTTGATGTCTCCATCCTCTTCTATGCAACCGTAGCTTTCTAATGATTGCTACTAGACTCAAATCTGAGCTTTGGATTGCAAGTTATGGCCTCACAAAGCTCTTTGGGTGCTATTAGTCAAGGGCCACGTGGCTCCCCCGTGAGTCCACCTCATTCATACTATTCCAAGTTCCCCAAAGTCCCGTAGATTCCCCGAAGTCCCTACATCCACGGTGGAATTCCATCCACTGTCCAATCCAACGGCGGGATTTGATCCTTGTTTAACACATAAGATAGAGGGAAATCCTGCGCTTTGACGTTGAACACCTCATTTTCTTTCTACGCACATATCCTCTAGAGTCTCGAAATCCCGAAGGATCTCGAAATCTCACCACTTGGCTCCGGCCTTCGGTTCTTTCAGCTTATCTATGACACTACACTCCAAACCTCTGAAGTTCTAAATTTCTAGACTCGTGAAGGGTCCACCCTTACACATGGTGGTGTATTAAACATAGAGGAAAGGACAGGTGGGCCTCGAGTACTCAATCCACCAATGGGCCAAGTGAATACATGTCAGGGGGTGACGCGTGGCAAGGAAGAGATGAC
This sequence comes from Picea engelmannii, assembly GCA_009831015.1. Lineage (NCBI taxonomy): Eukaryota > Viridiplantae > Streptophyta > Pinopsida > Pinales > Pinaceae > Picea > Picea engelmannii. Next base: position 293,839 of record ML787814.1, on the reverse strand, counting down.
ACGTGGCCGCATCAGTAGGTGACATGTGTCATGTTCTAATGGGAATTTTTACCACCTATTAAACTAGGGGGTCAACTCCATGTACCATGAATATATGCATCATCAGATGCTAACAAGTCAGAGACTATTTGGTTCTACAGGACAATATTTGCTCCCAGCACACATTTTTGTAAATGGAATTTTCGTTCCCCTGTGTGGGATAATAATGTAATAGATCTGCATGGATCATAGTTAGGTCATTTACCTTAGGATTTATTCATTAGGAGAGTTTCTTTCACTCAGTGTTTTTTATCCTTAGGTTATTAATTTGGCCTAACCAGCCTTATTAATTTCCCTTGAGTTTTTCACTCCCATTATTAATATATCCTCCAAAGTGGTGAAATGCGTTCTAATGAAGTCATCCTCAGGTAGCTAGTGTTTATGAATTATGTAAATGACCATGTAAGACAATTCAAAAAGTTTCGAGGAATTCCATCGAGTCTAGATAGGTTTTTTTTTAATTAATTAAAATTTCCTAAGGTTGGAAATTTAATTGGTTAATTAATTGATTAATTTTTTATAAAAAAATGTAAAAGTTAGGTCCTTGAGCTTTTGATAGGGGTATTTGTGCTCAAACGAAATGGAATGACACCCCCTACACCCTTGGACCAAGTTTCATCTCAGTCGGACAAGTTTTGCTAGGTGTTTGTCCACTTAGGAGTCTTAGTCAGATAAAAGCAATTTTAATTGCTAACCCATGACATGGGAAAAATGTCAATTTTGTAATAATTGAGTACATGGAGTAAACTAATGATGGGTAATGATGAGAGTGGCACATCCTAAACTACCCAACCCCTTTCCTAACCATTATTCACCCCCTTAACTCACCCCCTCACTTAAAGTTTGCACCCCCCTTGGGAAATGCACCCCTTTTCCCACGTAAGAATTATTAACTTGCTTTAAAGTGAGTTATGGGCCCCTCCTTATGAGGTGCACCCCTCCTAGACCTCCCATGTCCCACATAAGAGTGTTTTTCACACACTCAAACACACGCCACCATAAAGTTCACGCCCCTCCTTTGGCAAAAGTGGAAACATCTCACAATGAAGGAAAAATCGCTTTTAAAGAAAGGCATAGGCTTTTCTCTTGGCCAATGCGCCCCTTCTAGATTTCCATATCGCCCTCCACCTCACTCCACCTTCTATTCTCTTCATACCCTAAAAGACATGCGCCCTCCTTCACTTGAGTTCATCTTGGCTTGAATTTTTGACAAATGGCAAGGATCCAAGAGGGGTCTCTTTGCCTCTCAAGCTATAAATGAGACCCTTCCCTCATTCATACCTCACCATTCTTCAGAGTATTGTTATGCTACCATTTTTTTACCATCTCTCTCTCTCTCATTATTGTTCATCTTGCTTCCATTTCACTTGTTCCTGAAGATTTTGGAGCAACGTTGTTGCTACAACCTCTTCCATTGGTAATAAAAGAAGAGATTTGGAGGAATTGTGGAGTACCAGACTTTGTCTAGATGTTCCATGTTATTGTGAGGTGATATTTTTCTATTATTTAAATATTATTGTGAAACATAGAGTAGTTTTGTTGGGTAAATTTTGTTCACTTAGCTAGGTTTAGCAATAGCGTAGTTGCTAGCCTATATGCATTGTATCCACTAATGAGATTAACTTTTTTGTGTTATTATTGCATGCAGTTCATTATCTACTCTTGTCTCACTTTTATTTGGAGTTTGCAAGTCATCTCAAAGAGGGTTGTTGGGATAGATTCGAGCAAGGATCTACCCTCATCACTCATTGAAACTTCATGAGTTTTTCCCATTTACCTTCTCTGTTCTTACATATTTCAGATTTTAGTTGCTAACTCACTTAGATAGGTCATTTCAATAATTTATAATTCTAGTTTTTATATGTGGGAAATTTTTGTTGCAAAACAAAAAATTTCTTAACTTTTTGTGAGTGTGTTGCAACATTTTCAGCAAGTAATAGCTTAACGATTTTTGCAAGTTTTTTCCAGGTCAAGATTGCATGCTGCCCATTTTCAGTCGCAACACATCTCCAAAGAACCCCTTCGAAAGTGGTAATAAAATTCATTATTTATCCTTCTATCTAAAGCATTGTAAGCAAGCCCAAAGGAGGGTCCCCAAGTGGCTTGCCTTCTCTTTCATTTCAGTTTTCATTTTTAGTTTTAGCTTAGTTTCTTTTATGTTTTTCCTTTATAACTTAGCTAGTTTAGTTGTGGATATCTTACATGCATGCTAATGGTTAAAATTAGCTAGAGTAGATCTCACACAACCAATGCTAGTTTAGGCCCGTGGAGGCATAAGTAAAATCTTTTCTTTTTCATTGCATGCAAGCTATCATTCCTCAAGTATTTATCTTTCATATTTGCAAGCAAACATGGGTATCTTAATGGCCTAAATAATCCTTTCTTTTCCACAAGTTATTTCCAGTTCTTCACACTTTACATGCAATAATTTCATTATTTAAGAACTTAACTTTCAATTTTGGTTTTGGGCCCATTTGGCCTTTTTGAGCAAGTATAAATACACTCAAACACTTTAAAACACTTAGTCCATAGGTTTAACAACTCATTAGACTTAATAGGACACCTTTACCAACCATCTTCGTCATTTAAAATGGGGATTAGAGGAAGCAACATAAAGGTGATAGGTCAAGGACGGTCTCGTGGCGCTCAACGTCCTTTTTCAGGATTACTCTTTTTCTTGGGCTGACCTGTGGAGCTAGGGTAGGCTTCGTTGCCATACTTCTTGAGCACCCAACAGTTACTTGGTAATATGGGGAGGAAAGTATTGGGTTGACACTTAGCTAGGATTGAATCTCACTTAAAAACTTTAATCAATCCTTAATCTACAACTTTCAGGAAATCTACACACTACTACATTGGGCGAAAATTACGACAAAATATTACGATGGTTTAAAATTTCGTTGTTTTTTTTTTGGTTTTTTTGGACTAAATATACTTTTTTTTTCGGGGTCCAATAGTTGGTCGCTCTAGCGACCAACATTCTAGGTTGGTCATTTTAACGACAAACATTAGTCGCTAGAGCGACCAACCACCAGTTAGTCGTTATAGTGACCAACAATGGCATGTGTGAGAATCAAACGGTCATTTACGACAAATAAATCCTATATATATCTCAATTACGACAAATTTTCTGTAGTTGCGACAATCATTTTCTACAGTTGTGAAAATCATTCGGGTGTTTTGATGCAATGATGTTCTGGGTTTTTATGAAATCTTGATTTCAATTCTCTTTCAAGAAGAGAAACATTGAATTGATTAGACTCTACATAGCTGATATTTTGAAGGTCAGTACTTAAAAATTTTCTGTGTGATTTAGTAATTTGGTGCTATTGAACTATTTTATGGTTTATTTTCACTCCTTAAATCAGATTTTATGGTTTATTTTAACTCCTTAGAAAGATTTTATGGTTTATCCACTTTTGATAGAGTAAAACGATTATTGATTCAGCTACAATCACTCTAATTAGATTCAATCACTCTAATTTTGTTCTTACATTTCATGGAACTTCTTGAATATCTAAGTATCCTTTCCTTAGTAAATTCACATTTAGGATTTCCTCCTTGAGTTGGAAAAGAACCAACTAGAAGTGAAGAGCATTGACTTTTTTGTTGATATTGGGCATCAATACTCTTGTGTATTCCTAAAGCTACCCTAATTTTTATTAGGGACTTAATATTATATAGTGTGATTTTGGTTGATAATAGATCCACCTCCTCTTATTAATGTTTCATGCTTTTAGGTTTCATGCTTTGTCCCTTATTTTTTTTGAACATGCTGTATAATTTTCATTACAAATATCTAAATATATACCAAATTATTTGAATAGATTTGTATATTG
>ML787814.1:255029-273656 GCA_009831015.1 Picea engelmannii | reverse complement strand
TAACACGATGATACAACACCCAGGTACTAAATTTGATGGTACTGTTCAAAATTCAAGATCTTAAAGGCTGCAAAATACACCGTTCGAGATGACAACAACAATTTGAAATCTTCTTTGATGTTTTTAACTTCTTCCTGCCAAAACCGAAGTGAAAGAAAACAATGCCATTCGAGGAGACCACACACAATTGGAGTTTCTGAATATGACTGAACTTTTGATTGAAATTTGTGTGCGAGAGCCATGCAATTTTGTGTGTAACTGAGCAATCTGTGGGATATTTTGTGTGTTGTTGAGCAACATACCCTGAGTTGCTACTGTTTGATTAACTACATTCCGCACCATAGCCATAATCCCAAGTCTATTTAAAGTTCTTAGAGTGAACACAATCAGAATTAGAGATACAGATGCTTGTTGTCCACCAGAAACACCATTTCCTTTGTTGGGCAGTGGAAGCAAAACATGGCATATAAGAGAGCATAAAATAATCAAGATGAAACACACATTAAACCAAGCACATCATTCATACACTTGACACAGTGATTTATGTGGAAACCCAAATCGGGAAAAAACCACGGGCAATGATTATCGGTATTCTTCTTATTCAAGGGAGAACTACAATAGCCTTCTTAGGCATACAATCATCCTCTCCTCACACACTCACTACTCTGCTCTATTCCTGTGTGAATGGCATAAATTTTTTTTTTTTTAAACCCCAACATTGGTCGCTCTAGCAACTAACATGTTCGTCGCTTGTATTTCCATTTGGTCGCAAACACCAACGTGTTAGTCGCTTGTATTTCCATTTGGTCGCAAACTAGGTCACTTGGTCACTCTAGTGACTAACTGATCCTCCTTCGTTTGACATTTTTAACTGATGGTTTGGTCGCTCTAGCGACTAATATTCGTTGTTCTACCGACTCAGAGTGGTTTATTGACTAAGTTTGTCAGGGTTGTCTTGGTCACTCTTGCAACTAATATTAGTCGTTCAACCGACTAATATTCATCACTAGCCAAACTTTTCCCTATTGTGAATAGTCTTCTTTTCTTGGTCGCTAGACCGACGAAGATCCATGTGTGGCCGCTAGACCGACGAATGGATTCCGACAAAAAAAAAATCACCTTGGTCGCAAAAACGACTCTATGTCGATGAAAATTCGTCTCTACTTCGTCGCAAAAACGTTCAAATTTAATAGTGACATTTACACTTGTAAGCACATTTATTTTATATTTACCTTTCACATGCAAGTTATCTTTAAGAGTTGTTGATTAGTTATCTAAGTGGTTATACCTGTTTCTGGAACACTTTTATTTTTCAAGCATCTATCAATTATATTGGTGTTCATATTTGTGGTGTGATCCCTCAAGAAGTTGTGCATCCTCCTGGAGGCACTCTCCTGATTGGGTCTTGAGTGATTGTTTATGTGTTATTGATAAGCAGTCCAATAGAGTAGTGTATCTGAGTTGAGGAGACATTCTATTGTGAGCATGCTTGGCTTGATGCATTGATAGTTGTCTTATCTTGATCATCTTTAATTCCTGCACATACAAGCAACTGGTTAGTTAGTATTTGTATATCTTGTATGCATTGTATCTATTTTAGTTTAGCCTTGTTGTAATATTAGATATTCTTTATTGTAGATTTGTATCTATCTTGTACTTAATCTTGTTGTAATATTTGTAATCTTGTAACTATTTTGTAATTAATCTCCCCTTAATTTAGTTGACCCCTTGCCCAATCTTAGGCACTAGTCTTAGTTGTCCTAGGAAAAGGTTTGATTGTTCATTCTATTTGTTGCATCTTGCATTTGTTTCTTTCACCATAGGCTAGATTTTCCCCAAACCATTTAACTAATTAAAACCAACTCCTAGAGCTTAAATTCAAAATCTCATCTAGAAACTAGGGTCTACCCCCCTTGGCTTCCCTAGGAGTAATCCTAGACGGAAGAGGTTCAAGTCAAAGTGACAATGTGGGCTTTGAACCTAGGCATTGTGCCTCCAAGGACACACTAAGTGAGCAGGACTTAGCTCACGTTTGCAAGTGTGTATAAGGACGGAAACAAGGCACATAGGGTCTACGAAAAGTACGAATCACGGTGATACATGGCACATCAAACATGGGTCTACATCACCCTCAGTGACGTCAGCGTGCCACATCACTCTAAACTGATAGCTTTCTGACGCCCTTAGGTCTCATGGTCGAGATGTGTCCACGTAGATCTATAGATCTATGGCTTTTGTTACTTCGTAACTTCGACGTTTGGGGGATCCACTATGTGACCTCTTCCTTGCTCCCGGAGTGGTCAGCGCTGGGCTGACCACATTCTAGATCTATGGTCATGGGAGATCCTGAAACGTCCTCAGATCTATGGCTCTTATCACTTTGCTAAATCGACGTTCAGAGGTTTCATTCTCTTGCCACCCCCTTTCTCCCATAGTGCCCAACGCTGGATTGACCGCAACGTGGATCCAACGGTCAAGAAGGATCCCGAAGCACCCCTAGATATATGGTTCGTGTTAATTCACAACTATGGAATTCGGGAGTTTTGGCATTATGACAACTCTGCTCTCCTGAAGTAGGACTTCGCCGAAGTGTTGTACACAAGTCCATCCATCGGTTGATCAGACGGTTAAGAGGGGTTCTCAACGGACTCCCTAGATCCACAACTCACATTAATTCGCAACTCCCACGTTCAGGGAATTTGGTGCTATGAAACTTATGTTCTCCCGAAGTAGTCAATGTCAAACTGACCTCGGGGTATATCCAATTTCCAGAGAGACTCCCGATCACCCTTGGATATGTGTTTCGCGTTACTTCGCAATTGGTAAGTGGGTCAAGGTTTAACGGTGGGATAGGTCCATCTGTCATGGTTAGGGACACTGCCACATGTCCATCGACCTTGTGGGTAACCGTAGCAACAAGTTTCATTCATCCAGTTTGAAAGTGAAAGGGTCATAACACCCCGAAGCTCCAAACTCACGTATAGTTTTGAAGCCAGAAAGGCTTATCTCCTTTCGGGCCTAGCGCAAGGTTCCCAGACCTTGGTCATATGAAATCTTGGACAAGCCTTGAGATCACACGGTCAACACTTAGCCACGATTTGGTTAGAACTGTGGACATGAGCCCTCAGTCACACAGGTGAAGGGTTTGAAGGAGGCACTCTCCTTCCACAAAGTTCGAACTTAGTATCCCCGTGAAGGTAAATTCAAGAGGTCGTCAGGACTTAAGTATTCCAGTTAACCCTACCCCAACTCTCTTGCGGACCCACATCCCATAACTCTCTAGCTGCTAAGCTGAGGCAAACAGAGGACCATTCAAAAACATGGGTTCACAGAAAAACAATGAGTATTTCTACCTTAATCATTCAATGCAGAATTTATTCATAGACATGTATATTCAATCATCATTTCCATTCCAGTACACAGAGTATGAAAATACTTATCAGAAACCAAAATAGTGAAGCGACTACTGAAAGGGTGCATGTTTCCACCCAACCGTAGGAAGAGCTACTCCTGAATAGATTTACCGCTGGCCACCCCCTTGCTAGACCATGATGCTCTGAGAGAGACTCCTTCTTGCTCAGCGACAATCAGGGACAAAGTTTACTCTCCTCCTCCCACAGGAACTTAGAAAACGACTTTCTCTGTACAGTGACTCGTCAACCTCGTTTATCAGCTTGGACTGAAAACGCTGCCAGCAACTTCTTGCACCCAGAACAAACTTGTTTCTCATTTCTCCTTCAAACCAAAGAGCTACAAGCGCTCTTCTCTTTTTGGGAGATTGGTCTCTCGACTCCTCTATTTTGCCCCGATCTCCCTCTGTCCACGAATCACTTCCTTTCTTGCCTTCCTCAACAAGATTGCATGGGTATGAATCTCCAATTCATGGTTAGTTCTGGAAGCCTTGTAGATGGATACTCTGCCCCATCTCCGCATTAACTCTTGAGGAGAGTCTTTCCAACTACCAACATGACTGGTAATTCATTTATGGGTCAAAGGACTATTTTGGGTCTAAGAAATTAAATCCAGTAAGGTACTGGTTTGGTGGGGGTCATCTCAACTATTTATGGTTCCCCTCACCATCTCTCTCATAGCATCATGATCTATCTTGGAAAACCCCCCTTTCAGCAGCTATGCAACACTATCAATTTTTAATTAATAACATAATACATACATTACCTTTTATAACAAAAGGTTCATCGAATCCAACATTCACACATATTTAGTTTGCCACAGTGTTTTGGCAAGTTATGTTTATATTTACAAGCTGGGGGGAACAAGGGTATTACATCCTTCTTCTTCTCATAGCTCTTTCCCACAAGAGAAATGTTCTCGTCGTCTGCACCATCCACTTCCCTCTCCTAAGACCCCTCCTGGATCTCCTCATGTGTAAATTCATCCCACAATTTGCTCTAGTCAGGGAGCTTCTCTCTCCCCACCACGCATTTCACGAAAATATCACTCCTTGGTGAATCCATTGAGGGCTATACGCACCAACTCTGAGTCTAGGCTTCCTTCATGTCATGGGATCTAACACAGGTAGTAGCACGATGGTATTCAAAAAGGACCACAACTAATTCTCCTAGAGAACCCTTGTGATTTTAACCTTCCACTACAGGTAGTTGGAGATCCCCTCCAACCTATCTTCAAACCTGATGGTATAATTCATCTTTCTCCACCTGACAAATAACCTCTTCTCTCTTCTTCAATCAAATTCCCCAGCAAATCACTTGTTGTCCCAAGTGTCAAAGTTGCCCACTGAACTTCAGATCCCTAGCTATGATACCATGTTGAAAATATAGATCAGAAACTCACTATATCAAACTTCATAATTCAACCTCCTATTAAGCTTCAATATTAAATCAATAAACCCAATATTGAACTGTACTTAATGAGCAGAAACACTGAATGACATAGATATGAAACTAAATCAACAACGAAAATAACTCATAACAACAGACAAAATTGTTGATGATTGCATCTTCATGAGACATCCTCTAGATCATTCTCCTCTGGACTGAGTTGAGACATATATGAGAGAACCCATGTGATGGGTGTGTCATACTCCTATGGATTGAGTTGAGTTGATATGTGGTCTCATGTCGTTCTCCTCTGGACTGAGTTGAGACGACTTGAGATGGTCTCCTGTCAGACTCCTATGGACTTAGTTGAGTCTGCTCGAGATGGTTCTTCAGATGGTACTCCTATGGACTTAGTTGAGTGATCTATTGAGAGTGATGTCCATGTGGGTGAACACAGGTGGACGTGTCCGTAGTGGCTGAGCACTAGAGGATGTGTGGATCCCTTTCTATATTTTATGAGAGTAAGATTTGTTGTAACCCTAAATTGTATTGTGAAGGGTACAAGTCGGCCCCACCATGTGAAAGATAATTAATATTGTGTAATGATTAATTTTATTATTAAATGGAAGAGGTCGGCCCTATTGTGCCAATAGACACACCTATTGTTGTGTCAGGGCTTGTATAAAAAGGAGATCCCCATTGTGGATCTCACTCACTCACTTGTCATCTCATAATTTCAGACCTACTTGTACGACTGAAGTGTGCATCTCTCTTGGGTGCAAGTTTCAATGCCATAGTAGCACCTCTTGTGTGATCTAGGGTTTGGTGTGTAGAGGATTTTCTCTTGGCATTATAGCAAAGGATTGTTGGGTTTTTTCCCTTGATTGAGAAGGGTTTTCCCAGGATAAACTCTTATGTTCTTGTGCATGGTCATTCTTCTTGTGATCTTGGTTACTGCAGCACTTGTGTATGGTATTGTTGCATTGTTTATGGTTCAAGTACATGCTATTATGAAATAAACTACATGTGCATGAGCTAAGAATTAAAATTCAACATGGTATCATAGCAGAGTTCCTGAAGAGCCATTGAAAAGTCAGTTGTCACCTTCTTGTTGCAACTGCAAAACCAACCCTATTCTTTTTGCTAGTTTTTTCATCTTCCACTTGAGCGTTGGGCCAAATTATTTAACAGGTGTGTACAACCTCCTTCAACGCACCTCCTGCAACTCTCAGATTGAAAATTGAAGAATTTTTGGTTTTGGCCCCTAGGGTTTCTAGGGTTTCTGTAGAATTTCGGCCTCTAGGGTTTCTGCAGTTCATTGAAGGATTTTTTGTAGCACATCAGGGTTCTTCTGACTTTCCAAGCCTTATTGTTGGCACTCATAAGTCCAACAAAACCTAGGCTTTCTAGCCTAGCCTAGACGTTAGGTTTCCTAGCCTAGTCGTTAGGGTTTGTGAATAATCTGCAAGCCATGAGGAACAAAACTTTGGTGGAAGATAGGCTTGATGGATCAAGAAACTTCAACAACGTCAAGTCATGAACATAGAAAAGACAATTAAAAGATTCAATGTTTCAGACGTGACAAGTATGGGCACATTGCGAGAGATTGTCCTACCAGGAAGAAAGGAAGACAACATGCATACATTGCAGATGTTGATTCAGAACCACCTCAAAGAGATGAAGTCATAAAAGATGAAACATTATTGCTCATATCAACACTCTCAGGTATGGTTCCTACAGATAATGATATTTGGTTGATTGACAGTTGTGCCTCTAGGCACATGATTGGATATAGAGAACATCTTATAGATCTTGTAGAGAAAGAATATCGTATGCATGTTGTCCTTGGTGATAATGCCAAATATACTGTGAAGGGAGTTGGAACTTCTACCTTCCAACTAGACTATGACATACCACTTCAATTGAGTGAAGTACTATATGTACCTGGGATGAAAAGGAACCTTGTCTCTTTTTCTTCCTTAGAGGATAAAGGCTACAAGGTTACTTTCTCTTAAGGAAAAGTTCTTGCATGGCATAAGAAATCACACATGGATTATGCCCGGGTGATTGGTGTTCGAGAAAACAGTTTGTACAAATTGACTATTCGACTAGTCCAGGCCCTGTTACATGATACTATCAGCTTGAGCGAGATATGGCATAGGAGACTTGCTCATTTACATTACAGAGCCCTTCCCGCTCTGGGGAAGATGGTAACATGCCTTCTAGAGATACATCTTTAGCATGATGGCGTTTGCAAAGGTTTTTCTCTTGGAAAGAATGTCAAGGGGTCCTTTTCGAGAAGTGACAATAGATCCAATGGGATCTTGGACCTGATACATACAAATGTTTGTGGAACCATGACTGTTGTTTCCTTAAACGAATATTTGTACTATGTGCTCTTAATCGATGATCACTCTCAGAAGACGTAGATTTACTTCTTGAAAACCAAGGATGGATTCCTTGAGAGGTTTCAAGAGTTTAAAGCTCAGGCTGAGAACCTGACCTGGAGGAGGATCAAGGTTTTGAGATCAGATAATGGAGGAGAGTACACCTCCAGGGATTTCAGTTATTTTTGTATTGAGAGAGGGATCAAGAGGGAATACACCATTCCTTATAACCCTCAGAATCTACATATGATTATGTGGGCAAAAGCATCCATTACAACTATGTATGTTCAGAACAAGAGTCCTCATTAGATTCTGAAGAACATGACTCCCAAAGAATCTTTCACCGGAGTGAAGCCTGAGGTTGGACACTTCAAAATATTTGGGTGTCTAGTATACTTTCATGTACCCAAGGAGAAGAGTACCAAGCTAGAACCTTCAGGCAGAAAGGGTACATTTGTGGGGTAGAATGAATCTTCAAAGGCATATCGGATATACATCACTGGTCAGAGACAAATCGAGGTTAGCAGAGATGTCACCTTTGAGAAAGAGATAGCCTTTCGAAGATCCAGAGAATCTCACATGGAGATTGATAGTGAGAAGAATGAAGAGACAGTACCTTCTCCCCCTTCAGCAGTTCAGAGGGAGACAATTATTGATCCAGTTGATCCCGTCGCTCCAGTTGATGTTCCTAGAGACATTGCAGTAGGCCATAAGAGGCCTTCCTGGGCTCAACAGAATCTACATGAGGCAGAGAGACATGCACCTCATCATGGCACATTTTGAGAGAGCAAGAGACCACAGAGATTTTCGAGCTACATTTCAGTTATGAGCCACATCATTGATACTGAGCCTTCTTGTGATGGAGAAGCAACAGGTCAACAGGTTTGGGAAGATGCCATGACCGAAGAGTATCAGTCCATCATGAAGAATGATGTGTGGGATATTGTTCTGAGACCAACAAGGAAGTCTGTAGTGACTTCCAAGTGGATCTATAAGATCAAACATGCAGCTGAAGGAAGTGTCGAGAAGTACAAAGTGAGATTTGTGGCTAGAGTATTCTCTCAGGTGGAGGGAATAGATTATGAGGATACATTTGGTCATGTTTCCCAATATACTTCCATCCGTACGATTATTTCCCTAGCTGCATCCATGGGTTGGAGACTACATCAAATGGATGTAAAGACAAGCTTTCTCAATGGTGAGATTGAGGAGGAAGTTTACATCGAGCAGCCAGATGGATTTGTGATACATGAGAAGGAGTCTCATGTGTGCAGGTTGAAGAAAGCCCCGTATGGACTAAAGCAGGCACCTTGTGCATGGTATGAGAAGATTGATGGATAGTTGATGAGTTTGGGCTTCAGTAAGGGTGTTGTTGATCCCAACCTATACTATCACATTGTTGGTGATGAATGTTTGATTTTGGTCCTGTATGTTGATGACTTATTCCTCATAGGTTCAGAAAGCCTCATTGTTAAATGCAAGTGTGCATTGGCTTCTGAATTCGAGATGGACCTTGGCATGATGCACTACTTCTTGGGACTAGAAGTATGGCAGGGCACTGATGAGATTTTCCCAAGCCAAGGAAAATACACAGTGGAGATATTGAATAAATTCAGGATGACAGACTGCAGATCCATGCCTACAACGATGGTGACGAATCTAAAGAAGATGAACGAGGATTTTGATTCAGGCGAGATTGGTCCACATATTTACATACAACTGATTGGATCATTGATGTATCTTGTTAACACCAGATCTGATATATGCTATGTAGTGAGTGTACTCATCCAATTTGTGAGTCAACTGAGACAGACACACTGGATATCAACGAAGAATGTGTTGAGATATCTACAAGGCACAATTGGTTATGTCTTGAGTTGTGCCTTCGGTGAAGACATGAGATTGCAGGGATATGCCGATGCAGATTGGGCAGGGATCATAGTAGACTCGAAGAGCAGATCCGATTGTTGTTTTACTTTGGGGTTTGCCATGGTTTCCTGGTGCAGAAGGAAACAAAATTTTGTGTCTTTGAGTACCACAGAAGCAAAGTAAATTGCATTATGTGTGGCAGTCTGCAATGCATTGTGAATTCACAAGATCCTTGCAGACTTATTTGGTCATGAGATGGATTCCACTTTTATCCATTGCGATAACCAGAGTTGTGTGAAGCTCTTCGAGAATACTGTGTTCAAGATAAATCGAAACACATTGAGATCAAATACCATTATATCAGAGATATGGTGTAGAGGAAAGCAGTACATGTGAAATACCTTTCTACACACGAGCAAGTTGTAGATATCTTCACCAAAACGCTTGCCAGGACGAAGTTCGAGTACTTTTGTGAGAGACTTGGCCTGGTGGAGAATGTCTCCCTAGCTAAGAGCGAGTGTTGATGATTGTAGCTTCATGAGACATCCTCCAGATCATTCTCCTCTGGATTGAGTTGAGACATATGTGAGAGAACCCATGTGATGGGTGTGTCATACTCATTTGGATTGAGTTAAGTTGACATGTGGTCTCATGTCGTTCTCCTCTGGATTGAGTTGAGACGACTTGAAATGTTCTCCTGTCAGACTCCTATGGACTTAGTTGAGTTTGCTCAAGATGGTTATCCATATGGCACTCCTATGGACTTAGTTGAGTGATCTGTTGAGAGTGACGTCCCTGTGGGTGAGTACTGGTGGACGTGTCCTTAGTGGTTGAGCACTAGAGGATGTGTGGATCACTTACTATATTGTCTGAGAGTATGGTTTGTTGTAACCTTAAATTGTATTTTGAATGGTACAAGTCGAACCCACCATGTGAAAGATAATTAATATTGTGTAATGATTAATTATATTATTCAGTTTAAGAGGTCGGCTCTATTGTGCCAATAGACACACCTATTTTTGTGTCAGGTCTTGTATAAATATGATGAGATCCCCATTGTGGATCTCACTCACTCACTTGTCATCTCATAATTTTAGACCTAGTTGTATGACTGAACTGTGCATCTCTCTTGGGTGTAAGTTTCAAGGTCATAGTAACACCCTCTTGTGTGTTCTAGGGTTTGTTGTGTGGAGGGTCTTCTCTTGGCATTATAGCAAAGGATTGCTGAGTTTTTTCCCTTGATTGAGAAGGGTTTTCCCATGATAAACTCTTGTGTTCTTGTGCATGGTTATTCTTCTTGTGATCTTGGTTACTGTAGCACTTGTGTATGGTATTGTTGCATTGTTTATGGTTCAAGTACATGCTATATTGAAATAAACTACATGTGCATGAGCTAAGCATTAAAATTCAACAAAAATAACACATTTGGCACCATAAATTCCGAGCAATGCACCTTGAAGAATACACAGAAAAGAAATGATAGCTTAAAGAGTAATTTCTTATTCAGCGCTAGGGAAAATCATAGATTTACAACAACAATTATATCAACATGAAATACACAGACTTATCTCACTCTCCAACACAATATCCCTCTAGAAAACAATGCCAAATTGTGTTATGAACATAATGCCTTGGATGTACGGCCTATACGACCCAGTACAACTAGCAAACAACCACAAAACTCCTAGAAAATCATGACAGGGAGTTGTACAGTATAGTACTTTGTTGTACAAAATACTCCAGCAAAATTGTCTTGGAGTTCATGCCAAATTGTAACAGAGTTGGCTATATCGAATTATGTGCCTTTCTCTTGTTGTATGACAATTCTTGTAGTAGTTGTATGAACAATATTTAATGTTGCAATATCTCTAGAGATGCATGCCAATCCCTCTCCTAGGGATGTGTGTCAATCTCCCTTGATGTTGCCCTTCCCTCTTGTTGACCACCTATTCAACTAGGGGGTCAACTCCATCTACCATGAAGATATGCATCATCATATGCCAACAAGTCAGAGACTATTTGGTTCTATAGGGCAATTTTTGCTCCCAACACACATTTTTGTAAATGGAATTTTCGCTCCCCTACGTGGGATAATAATGTAATAGGTCTGCATGGATTATAGTTAGGTTAGTTACCTTACGATTTCTTCATCAGGAGAGTTCTTTTCACTGAGTTTTTTTTATCCTCGGGTTATTAATTTGGCCTAACGAGTCTTATTAATTTCCCTTGAGTTTTTCACTCCCACTATTAATAAATCCTCCAAAGTTGTGAAAGGCGTCCCAATGGATTCATTCTCTGGTGGCTAGTGTTATGAATGATATAAATGACCATGTAAGACAACTCAAAAAGTTTTGCGGAATTCCGTCGAGTCTAGATAGATTTTTTTTAATTAATTAAAATCTCCTAAGGTTGAAAATTTAATTAATTAATTTTTGATAAATATTGTAAAAACTAGGTCCTTGGGCTTTTGAGTATTTTTGCTCAAAAGAAATGGAATGACACCCCCGACACCCTTGGACCAAGTTTCAGCTCATTCAGACAACTTTTGCTAGGTGTTAGTCCACCAAGAGTCTTAGTTAGAATAAAAGTGATTTTAATTGCTAATCCATGACATGGGGAAAATGTCAATTTTGCAATAATTGAGTAAAAGGAGTAAAGTAAAGGTAAATAATTATGAGAGAGACACATCCTAACCTACCCAACCCATTTCCCAACATTTAATTCAACCCCACCCCTTTCCCAACCTTTAATTCACCCCCTCACTCACACTTCTCACTTAAACCCTCACGCCCCTCTTGGGATTTGCACCCCCCTTCCACGTGAGAGTTAGTAACTTGTTTTGAGGCAAGTCGTGGGCCCCTCCCTCATGAGGTGCACCCTTCTTAGCCTCCCACATCACTTTGGAGTGTGTCCCACACACTCACACAAACTTCCTCTCATAAAGCTCACACCCCTCTTGGGATTTGCACCCCCCCCCTCTGGCAAAAAGTGGAAACATCTTGCAAAAAGGTGGAAACTTGTTTTAAAACAAGTCGTGGGTCCCTCTCTTAGCCTATGCACCCTTCCTTTTCCCCTTGGAGTGTGTGCCACACACTCCTCCACACTCCCATCTTACCAATCTCATCTAAACCTAAAAGCTATGTGCCCTCCTTCCTTGGAATCATCTTGAGCTTGGGTTTTGACACTTGTCAAAGATCCAAGAGGGATTCTTGCCTCTCAAACTATAAATTAGACCTCTCCGTCACTCATTTCTCACCATTCTTCTGAGTATCGTTATGCTACCATTTTCTTACCGTCTCTCTCTCTCTCATTGTTCATTTTGCTTCCATTCCATTTGTCCTTGAAGAGCTTGGAGCAATTTTGTTGTTACAACCTCTTCCATTGGTAATAAAGAAAAGCTTTGGAAGAATCATGGAGTACGAGACTTTGTCTGGATGTTGCATTCTATTGTGAGGTGATCTTGTTATGTTCTTTAAATATTATTGGGAAACATAGAGTAGTATTGCTTGGGTAAATTTTGTTTACTTAGCTAGGTTTAGCAATAGTGTAGTTGTTGGCCTATATGCCTTGTATTTATTAATTATACTAACTTTGTTGTGTTATTAGTGCATGTAATCCATTATCTACTCTTGTCTCACATTTTATTTGAAGTTTGCAGGTTATCTCAAAGAGCATTGTTGGGATAGATTCGAGAAAGGATCTACCTAATCACTTATTAAAACTTCATAAGCTTTTCCATTTATCTTTGCATTCTTATCATATTCAAATTTTGGTTGCTAATGCTCTTAGATAGGTCATTTCAATACTTTATATTTTTGGTTTTTATATGCAGAAGATTTCTGTTGCAAAACATAAATTTTCTTAACATTTTGTGAGTGTGTTGTAGCATTTTCAGCAAGCAATAACTTGTTGATGTTTGCAGGTTCTCTCTAGGTCAAGGGTGTGTGCTATTCGTTTTCAGTCACAACACATTCCCAAAGGCCCCCTTCTAAAGTAGTAATAAATTGGTAACAAAACCCTTCTTTCTCCTTCTCTCTAAAGCATTGTAAGCAAGCCCAAAGGGGCCCCCCAAAGTGGTTTGCCTTCTTGTTTCGTTTTCTGTTTTCATTTTCAGTTTTAGCTTAGTTTCTTTTCGTTTTCCTTTTTATTTTTTTAATCCCCATAGAATAGCTAGCTTAGTTGTGAATGTCTAATATGCATGCTTATGGTTAAAATTATCTAGATTAGATCTCACACGTAACTAAAATGCTAGCTTAAGCCCATGGAGGCATAAGACAAAATCTCTTGCTTTCATCATTTCTTTACTTGCAAGCTATCGTTCCTTAAGCATTTATCTTTCAGTTTGCAACACATATGGGTATGTTAATAGTGTAAAATAATCACTTTCGTTTCAACAACCTTTTCAAGTTCTTACGCTTTACATGCAACGAATTTATGATCTAAGAATTTCGCTTTTCATTGCTTAAACATTTCGGTTTTGGCCCTTCTTGGCACTTTTCAGGCAAGTCTAACTCATCGTAATACACTCAAACACTTAAAAACACTTAGTCCATAGGTTTAATAACCATTTAGACTTAATAGGGCACCTTTACCAACCCATCTTTGCCATTTAAAACGAGGACTAGATGAAGCAACAAAAAGGTGATAGGTCGGGGACGGTCTCGTGGCGCGGAGCGTCCTTTTCCGGGAGTACTCTATTTCTTGGGTTGACCTGTGGAGCTAGGGTAGGCCTCATTGCCATACTTCTTGAGCACCCAATAGTTACTTGGTAAAAGCGGGGGAGTATTGGGTTGACACTTAGCTATGATTGAGGTCTCAATTAATAAATCTTAATCAATCCTTAATCTACACACTTTGGGCAATCTACATTTACACTTGCAAGCACATTTGTTTCATATTTACATTTACATGCAAGTTATCTTAATGCTTTGTGGATTAATCATCCAAGTAGTCATCTTTGTGTTTTGGAACACTTTTCCTTTCACGCATATTTCATTTGAGTGGTGTTCTTATCTTATGGTGTGATCCCTCAAGAAGTTGCACATCCTCGTGGAGGCATTATCTTGTTGGGTCTTGAGTGATTGTTTTCACCATTGAGAGCAGTCCAATAGAGTAGTGCATCCCTTTCAAGGAGACACTCTATTGTGCGCATGACAGGCTTGTTGTGTTGATGGTTGTCTCGTCTTGATTATCATTATTCCTACACATACAAGCAATTGTTAGTTAATCTATTATATTTTATATCTCGATCCATTATATCCCTTTGTTATCATATTTTTGTGTAATCTTAGATATTCTTTATTGCATCTTTGTATCTATCGTGTACTTAGTCTTGTTGTAACATTTGCAATCTTTGTAAATCTTGTAAACAAACTCCCCTAAACTTAGTTGACCCCTTGCCCAATCTTAGGCACCAGTCTTAGTTGTCCTACGAGAAGGTTTTGACTGTCATCTTATATTGTTACACATTGCATTGTTGCTTTACATCATAGGCTAGATTCGCCCTGAACCATTTAACAAATTGAAACCAACTCCTAGAACTTAACTTCTAAATCTCATCTAGAAACTACGGTCTACCACCCTTTGGCTTCCCTAGGAGTAAGCCTAGACGGAAGAGGTTCAAGTCAAAGTGACAGCGGGGGCTTTGAACCTAGGCATTATGCCTCCAAGGACACACTAAGTGAGCAGGAATTAGCTCACATTTGCAAGTGTGTATAAGGACGACAACATCTTTGGCGTCGTTGTCGGAAATAAGTCATTTATCCTTGGTCAAAACGACTTAACTTTTTTTTAAGAACTAAACAATAAAAAACATTAGTCCCTAAAATTCTTTGAACTTGCATTGGTTGATTTTGTGTGATCCTTTCCAAGTGGCAACTCCATTGAACACATCTGTCAAGTATATTACTAGGAGCGTTGCACAAGAAGTGATTTATTCTTTCCTGAACCTGAAAAGGTTTATAGGAGGTGATTAAATCGACTTGCCCCTAGGAGGCTACTTGAAAGTCTTGGAGAAGAAGCATTCACTGATATTCAATTCTTGTTCCAAACTAATAATCAATGAACTGCTAATAATCTCACTAATACTCCTAACACAACCATGAGTGTTTTTTAGGCCTTTGAATTTCGCAACAATCCAGGGTGCCCCTCTCCAAGTTCTTGAAAAGACTATTGATAAGTTACCTACTTTTCAAGGAAACAATGCCATTAGTGCCAAGTCTCATATATTGAATTTCAAGATGTGTGTTAAGAGATATTATAGGGGTCATGATGAAGAAGATGTGAAAATGACCTTGTTTGTGTATTCACTAGGAGATGTTGTTGAATGGTTTACTGATTTTGATCCAGCTAAGTTTAGAACCCTTGATGAAATATTGAATGAATTTAGAAAGAGGTGGGGTGATCAAAAGGAACATAGATTTCAGTTAGTTGCTCTCACTTCTAGTCACAAGAAAGAAAATGAAACTATGGAAGAATTCAACACTAAGTTTAATAACTTGGTGAAGAGTCTTCATGTGGATATTCTACCTCCAGATACTCCAGTCTTGATATATTACATGGAGGCATTTGAAGGGGAAGGTATGCCTTAAGGGATAAGGATCCTCAAACTTTGAAAGCAGCACAAGCTTTAGCGGTCAAAATTGATCAAAATATGCAAGATGCTAGGAAGTCTAATATTCTTGGTTTCACAAGAGGTTCTTCTTCAAAGGTTAATGATGAAAATAAGAAGAAGGTTGAGGATCAAAAGTCAGCAAGTGATGGAATTAAGGAGTTGACCCAACTGATTAAGCAAATGGAGATAAACCATGCCAATCAAATCAATGCCTTGCAAAATAGATTGATTACTATGGAGAGATCCCAAAATAATAAACAACATCATAAGCCAAATGATAAGTGGCCAAAGAGACCTCATCCACATGATCAAAGGCCACCTAATCCTTTTGAGTCCACCAACTTGGTAGAGCATCACTCCATACCTTATTATAGGCCTTGTGGTGAATTTCATGAGGAAGTGACTTGTCCAATTTTCCTTGAGGGTTGTTATGATAATGATTATGGAAGTCAAGGAAATGAATAAGTTAACATGTGTGGTAGGAAATACAATGTTGGCATGTATGATTGGATGGATTATGCTGAACATGGGAATAGTGCAAGTTTTATGAATAATGTTGTTGACAAAGCAACAGAAAAATTTGGGCCTAAGCCCACACCCCAACAAGTTGCAGAAATGGCTAAGTATAGGGGCATTACATACCAAAGGAACGGAAATAAAGGTCAAGATAAAGGTCAAACTAGTGTTCCCAAGGTATCTCCAAATCCTCCTAAGTCAAATGTGTATATTAACTCAGATTTGAATATTGATTTAGGTGGTTGGTTGAGTAATGTTAAGATGTTAGTTCCAATGTCAGAACTTATGAAGATCCCTTCCCAAATAGAGAAACTACTTAAAGCCATAGAAGATCCTCCTCAGAGTTTTGTTGATAGGCAACCAACAGTGGCTTACCAAGACGCACCGGTTATTTTACAGAATTAGGATAGGGGGAATGGAAAGAATCAACCTTTCTACCTTTCTTTGCTTGTGAATCACAAAGTATTACACAATTGCATGCTAGATTCAAGGGCAAGATCTAATGTTATGACTAAGAAGGTAATGGAGCAACTGAACTTACGAATATCTAGACCTTACCATAACATTTGTGCCATGGATAGTAAAACGATTGAAGTGCATGGATTGATTAAAGGTTTACAAGTACACTTAGCAGTCTTTCTGAACATCATGTTTCAAATGGATATTGTGGTGATTGATGTTCTAGATGCTTGGGGAATGTTATTAAATAGAGAGGCATTTGCAGATTTGGGTGGTAATTTACAAATGGATCTATCTTATGCTACCATCCCTACCCCAGATGGAAACACTTTCAAGTTGAATAGGGAAGTGTTTAGAAGGCATCATATTGAAGACCCAAGGAATCCTAAGAATGAATTGAAGTATAATGGGGATGATCTTGGTGATTATGCTATTTTGTCTAACTCTATTGTGCCTTTGGAAGAAAAAGTTCAAGATGATAGAGTTGACAAAGTATGGTATATGAATTTTGATGGTACATTTTCTAGATCAGGAAAGGGTGTTGGAATAGTTCTTCAAGCTCGAAATGGTAAAATATTTAAGTTTGTTTATATATTGGACTTTGATGCAACTAATAATGTGGTTGAGTATGAGGCTTTATGCTTGGTTTGGAGGTTTGCAAAGATATGGGTGTCAAATGTTTGGATATCAAGGGGGACTCAGATTTGGTCATACGACAACTAAAGAATAATTTTGCTTGCAAGTCAGAAAGATTAAAGAGGTATACAAATGCAATTTGGGACTCCATTGGTGGTCTTGATGCCTTAAACCTTATTGTTATTCCTAGGGAACAAAATTTTAAGGCTGATGAACTTGCAGTAGCTGCTTCCACACTTCAACTTTCAGATGATTTGATTGATGAGAAGATTTCAGTGGAAATAATTTTTAGACCCTCAATTCCGAATAACATGAATCATTGGCAGGTTTTTAATGATGATAAACATGTTATTAAGTTCTTGACTCATATGCATGAATTTTCTGATTTTGGTGTCGATGAAAAAGATGAGGGTTGTAATTATACTGGAGATGATGATAAGTTAAATCCAGTTCATAGGTAGGTTGTGACCCAAGAGAAAAGCTTTGATAGACAAGATGGCCACAAACGAAAAGAAGACAAATGAAAAATTATGTGATCACTTGGAAGTCAACATTGGAAGTGGTAAAGAGCCAAGGATGATAAAAGTAGGTAAAACTACCCCTATAGAAGAGAGGAAAGAAATTGTCAAGTTGTTAAAAGAATATAGGAATGTTTTGGCTTTCAGTTATGATGAGCTCAAAGTCTACAGGGAGGAATGTAATCTAGCATGTGATTCCTTTAAAGGAAGAGACTAATCCCTTTAGATGGAAATTGAGGCAAATGAACCCCAAGTTAGTTCCTTTGGTCCAACAGGAGTTACAAAAAATGCTAGAGGCAGGCATCATAGCCCAAACTAGACATTCTTCATGGTGCTCAAACTCGGTTGTTTCTAAGAAGAAGAATGGAAATATTAGGTTGTGTATTGATTTCAGGAATTTGAATATTGCTTGCACAAAAGACCACTACTCCCTTCCCAAGATGGAAATTTTGCTACAAAGAGTAACAAGATCAAGAATGATTTCCATGCTTGACACTTAGCTAGGATTGAGGTCTCAATTAATAAATCTTAATCAATCCTTAATCTACACACTTTGGGCAATCTACATTTACACTTGCAAGCACATTTGTTTCATATTTACATTTACATGCAGGTTATCTTAATGTTTTGTGGATTAATCATCTAAGTAGTCATCTTTGTGTTTTGGAACACTTTTCCTTTCACGCATATTTCATTTGAGTAGTGTTCTTATCTTATGGTGTAATCCCTCAAGAAGTTGTGCATCCTCGTGGAGGCACTATCTTGTTGGGTCTTGAGTGATTGTTTTCACCATTGAGAGCAATCCAATAGAGTAGTGCATCCCTTTCAAG
>ML787814.1:213324-227533 GCA_009831015.1 Picea engelmannii | reverse complement strand
GAAATGATGAAAGCAAGAGATTTTGTCTTATGCCTCCATGGGCTTAAGCTAGCATTTTAGTTACGTGTGAGATCTAATCTAGATAATTTTAACCATAAGCATGCATATTAGACATTCACAACTAAGCTAGCTATTCTATGGGGGTTAAAAAAATAAAAGGAAAATGAAAAGAAACTAAGCTAAAACTGAAAATGAAAACAAAAAACAGAACAAGAAGGCAAGCCACTTTGGGGGCCCCCTTTGGGCTTGCTTACAATGCTTTAAAGAGAAGGAGAAAGAAGGGTTTTGTTACCACTTTATTACCACTTTAGAAGGGGGCCTTTGGGAATGTGTTGTGACTGAAAACGGACAACACACACCCTTGACCTGGCGAGAACCTGCAAACATCAACAAGTTATTGCTTGCTGAAAATGCTGCAACACACTCACAAAACGTTAAGAAAATTTATGTTTTGCAACATAAATATTCTGCATATAAAAACCAGAAATATAAAGTATTGAAATGACCTATCTAAGAGCATTAGCACCCAAAATTTGAATATGATAAGAACGTAAAGATAAATGGAAAAGCTTATGAAGTTTTAATAAGTGATTAGGTAGATCCTTTCTCGAATCTATCCCAACAATGCTCTTTGAGATAACCTGCAAACTTCAAATAAAATGTGAGACAAGAGTAGATAATGGATTGCATGCACTAATAACACAACAAAGTTAGTATAATTAATAAATACAAGGCATATAGGCCAACAACTACACTATTGCTAAACCTAGCTAAGTAAACAAAATTTACCCAAGCAATACTACTCTATGTTTCACAATAATATTTAAAGAACATAACAAGATCACCTCACAATAGAATGCAACATTCAGTCAAAGTCTCGTACTCCATGATTCCTCCAAAGCTTTTCTTTATTACCAATGGAAGAGGTTGTAACAACAAAATTGCTCCAAGCTCTTCAAGGACAAATGGAATGGAAGCAAGATGAACAATGGGAGAGAGAGAGACGGTAAGAAAATGGTAGCGTAACAATACTCAAAAGAATGGTGAGAAATGAGTGAGGGAGAGGTATAATTTATAGTTTGAGAGGCAAAGATCCCTCTTGGATCTTTGACAAGTGTCAAAACCCAAGCTCAAGATGAGTCCAAGGAAGGAGGGCACATAGCTTTTAGGTTTAGATGAGATTGGTAAGATGGGAGTGTGGAGGAGTGTGTGGCACACACTCCAAGGGGAAAAGGAAGGGTGCATAGGCTAAGAGAGGGACCCACGACTTGTTTTAAAAAAAGTTTCCACCTTTTTGCAAGATGTTTCCACTTTTTGCCAGAGGGGGGGGGCGCAAATCCCAAGAGGGGTGTGAGCTTTATGAGAGGAAGTGTGTGTGAGTGTGTGGGACACACTCCCAAGTGATGTGGGAGGCTAAGAAGGGCACACCTCATGAGGGAGGGGCCCACGACTTGCCTCAAAGCAAGTAACTAACTCTCACATGGAAGGGGGGTGCAAATCCCAAGAGGGGCGTGAGGGTTTAAGTGAGAAGTGTGAGTGAGGGGGTGAATTAAAGGTTGGGAAATGGGTTGGGTAGGTTAGGATGTGTCTCTCTCATCATTATTTACCTTTACTTTACTCCATTTACTCAATTATTACAAAATTGATATTTTCCCCATGTCATGGGTTAGCAATTAAAATCACTTTTATTCTGACTAAGACTCATGGTGGACTAACACCTAGCAAAAGTTGTCTGAATGAGCTGAAACTTGGTCCAAGGGTGTCGGGGGTGTCATTCCATTTCTTTTGAGCAAAAATACCCTATCAAAAGCCCAAGGACCTAGTTTTTACAATATTTATCGAAATTAATTAATTAAATTTCCCACCTTAGGAGATTTTAATTAATTAAAAAAAACTGTCTAGACTCGACGGAATTCCGCAAAACTTTTTGAGCTATCTTAGATGGTCATTTATATCATTCATAACACTAGCCACCAGAGGATGAATCCATTAGGACGCCTTTCACCACTTTGGAGGATTTATTAATAGTGGGAATGAAAAACTCAAGGGAAATTAATAAGACTGGTCAGGCCAAATTAATAACCCGAGGATAAAAAAAACTCAGTGAAAGGAACTCTCCTGATGAAGAAATTGTAAGGTAACTGACCTAACTATGATCCATGCAGACCTATTACATTATTATCCCACGTAGGGGAGCGAAAATTCCATTTACAAAAATGTGTGTTGGGAGCAAAAATTGCCCTGTAGAACCAAATAGTCTTTGACTTGTTGGCATCTGATGATGCATATCTTCATGGTACATGGAGTTGAACCCCTAGTTGAATAGGTGGTCAACAAGAGGGAAGGGCAACATCAAGGGAGATTGACACACATCCCTAGGAGAGGGATTGGCATGCATCTCTAGAGATATTGCAACATTAAATATTGTTCGTACAACTACTACAGGAACTGTCGTACAACAAGAGAAAGGCACATAATTCGATATAGCCAACTCTGTTACAATTTGGCACAAACTCCAAGACAATTTTGCTGGAGTATTCCGTACAACAAAGTACTATACTGTACAACTCCCTGTCATGATTTTCTAGGAGTTTTGTGGTTGTTTGCTAGTTGTACTGGGTCGTATAGGCCGTACATCCAAGTCATTATGTTCATAACACAATTTGGCATTGTTTTCTAGAGGGATATTGTGTTGGAGAGTGAGATAAGTCTGTGTATTTCATGTTGATATAATTGTTGTTGTAAATCTATGATTTCCCCTAGAGCTGAATAAGAAATTACTCTTTAAGCTGTCATTTCTTTTCTATGTATTCTTCAAGGTGCATTGCTTGGAATTTATGGTGCCAAATGTGTTATTTTTGTTGAATTTTAATGCTTAGCTCATGCACATGTAGTTTATTTCAATATAGCATGTACTTGAACCATAAATAATGCAACAATACCATACATGAGTGCTACAATAACCAATATCACAAGAAGAATAACCATGCACAAGAACACAAGAGTTTATCCTGGGAAAACCCTTCTCAATCAAGGGAAAAAACTCATCAATCCTTTGCTATAATGCCAAGAGAAGATCCTCCACACAACAAACCCTAGAGCACACAAGAGGGTGTTACTATGACCTTGAAACTTACGCCCAAGAGAGATGCACAGTTCAGTCGTACAACTAGGTCTAAAATTATGAGATGACAAGTGAGTGAGTGAGATCCACAATGGGGATCTCATCATATTTATACAAGACCTGACACAAAAATAGGTGTGTCTATTGGCACAATAGAGCCGACCTCTTCAACTGAATAATATAATTAATCATTACACAATATTAATTATCTTTCACATGGTGGGGTCGACTTGTACCATTCAAAATACAATTTAAGGTTACAACAAATCATACTCTCAGACAATATAGCAAGTGATCCACACCTCCTCTAGTGCTCAGCCACTAGGGACACGTCCACCTGTGCTCACCCACAGGGACGTCACTCTCAACAGATCACTCAACTAAGTTCATAGGAGTGCCATATGGATAACCATCTTGAGCAAACTCAACTAAGTCCATAGGAGTCTGACAGGAGACCATCTCAAGTCGTCTCAACTCAGTCCAGAGGAGAATGACATGAGACCACACGTCAACTCAACTCAATCCAAATGAGTATGACACACCCATCACATGCGTTCTCTCACATATGTCTCAACTCAGTCCAGAGGAGAACGATCTGGAGGATGTCTCATGAAGCTACAATCATCAACACTCCCTCTTAGCTAGGGAGACATTCTCCACCAGGCCAAGTCTCTCACAGAAGTACTCGAACTTCGTCCTGGCAAGCATTTTGGTGAAGATATCTACAACTTGCTCGTGTGTAGAAAGGTATTGCACATGTACTGCTTTCCTCTACACCATATCTCTGATATAATGGTATTTGATCTTAATGTGTTTCGATTTATCTTGAACACAGTATTCTCGAAGAGCTTCACACAACTCTGGTTATCGCAATGGATAACAGTGGAATCCATCTCATGACCAAATAAGTCTGCAAGGATCTTGCAAAGTCACAATGCATTGCAGACTGCCACACATAATGCAATTTACTCTGCTTCTGTGGTACTCAAAGACACAAAATTTTGTTTCCTTCTGCACCAGGAAACCATGGCAGACCCCAAAGTAAAACAACAACCAGATGTGCTCTTAGAGTCTATTGTGATCCCTACCCAATCTACATCGGCATATCCCTGCAATCTCATATCTTCACCGAAGGCACAACTCAAGACATAACCAATTGTGCCTTGTAGATATCTCAACACATTCTTCGTTGATATCCAGTGTGTCTGTCTCAGCTGACTCACAAATTGGATGAGTACACTCACTGCATAGCATATATCAGATCTGGTGTTAACGAGATACATCAATGATCCAATCAGTTGTATGTAAATATGTGGACCAATCTTGCCTGAATCAAAAGCCTCGTTCATCTTCTTTAGATTCATCACCATCGTTGTAGGCATGGATCTACAGTCTGTCATCCTAAATTTATTCAATATCTCCACTGTATATTTTCCTTAGCTTGGGAAATCTCATTAGTCCCTTGCCATACTTCTAGTCCCAAGAAGTAGTGCATCATGCCAAGGTCCATCTCGAATTTAGAAGCCAATGCACACTTGCATTCAACAATGAGGCTTTTTGAACCTATGAGGAATAAGTCATCAACATGCAGGACCAAAATCAAACATTCGTCACCAACAATGTGATAGTATAGGTTGGGATCAACAACACCCTTACTGAAGCCCAAACTCATCAACTATCCATCAATCTTCTCATACCACGCACAAGGTGCCTGCTTTAGTCCATTCAGGGCTTTCTTCAACCTGCACACATGAGACTCCTTCTCATGTATCACAAATCCATGTAGCTACTCGATGTAAACTTCTTCCTCAATCTCACCATTGAGAAAGCTTGTCTTTACATCCATTTGATGTAGTCTCCAACCCATGGATGCAGATAGGGAAATAATCGTACGGATGGAAGTATATTGGGAAACATGACCAAATGTATCCTCATAATCTATTCCCTCCACCTGAGAGAATACTCTAGCCACAAATCTCCTTTGTACTTCTCGACACTTCCTTCAGCTGCATGTTTGATCTTATAGATCCACTTGGAAGTCACTACAGACTTCCTTGTTGGTCTCAGAACAATATCCCACACATCATTCTTCATGATGGATTGATACTCTTTGGTCATGGCATCTTCCCAAACCTACTGACCTGTTGCTTCTCCATCACAAGAAGGCTCAGTATCAATGATGTGGCTCATAACTGAAATGTAGCTCGAAAATCTATGTGGTCTCTTGCTCTCTCGGAATGTGCCATGATGAGCTGCATGTCTCTCTGCCTCATGTAGAATCTGTTGAGCCCAGGAAGGCCTCTTATGGCCTACTGCACTGTCTCTGGGAACATCAACTGGAGCTATGGGATCGACTGGATCAATAATTGTCTCCCTTTGAACTGCTGAAGGGGGAGAAGGTACTTTCTCTTCATTCTTCTCACTATCAATCTCCATGTGAGATTATCTGGATCTTCGAAAGGCTATCTCTTCTTCAAAGGTGACATCCCTGCTAACCTCGATTTGTCTCTGACTAGTGATGTATATCCGATATGCCTTTGAAGATTCATTCTACCCCACAAATGTACCCTTTCTGCCTGAAGGTTCTAGCTTGGTCCTCTTCTCCTTGGGTACATGAAAGTATACTGGACACCCAAATATTTTGAAGTGTCCAACCTCAGGCTTCACTCCGGTGAAAGATTCTTTGGGAGTCATGTTCTTCAGAATCTGATGAGGACTCTTGTTCTGAACATACCTAGTTGTCATGGATTCTTTTGCCCACGTAATCATATGTAGATTTTGAGGGTTATAAGGAATGGTGTACTCCCTCTTGATCCCTCTCTCAATACAAAAATAACTGAAATCCCTGGAGGTGTACTATCCTCCATTATCTGATCTCAAAACCTTGATCCTCCTCTAGGTCAGGTTCTCAGCCTGAGCTTTAAACTCTTGAAACCTCTCAAGGACTCCATCCTTGGTTTTCAAGAAGTAAATCTACGTCTTCCGAGAGTGATCATCGATGAAGAGCACATAGTACAAATATCTGTTTAAGGAAACAACAGTCATGGTTCCACAAACATTTGTATATATCAGGGCCAAGATCCCATTGGATCTATTGTCAGTTCTCGAAAAGGTCCCCTTGACATTCTTTCCAAGAGAAAAACCTTTGCAAACGCCATCATGCTAAAGATGTATCTCTAGAAGGCATGTTACCATCTTCCCCAGAGCGGGAAGGGCTCTGTAATGTAAATGAGCAAGTCTCCTATGCCATATCTCGCTCAAGCTGATAGTATCATGTAACAGGGCCTGGACTAGTCGAACAGTCAATCTGTACAAACTGTTTTCTTGAACACCAATCACCCGGGCATAATCCATGTGTGATTTCTTATGCCATGCAAGAACTTTTCATTCAGAGAAAGTAACCTTGTAGCCTTTATCCTCTAAGGAAGAAAAAGAGACAAGGTTCCTTTTCATCCCAGGTACATATAGTACTTCACTCAATTGAAGTGGTATGTCATAGTCTAGTTGGAAGGTAGAAGTTCCAACTTCCTTCACAGTATATTTGGCATTATCACCAAGGACAACATGCATATGATATTCTTTCTCTACAAGATCTATAAGATGTTCTCTATATCCAGTCATGTGCCTGGAGGCACAACTGTCAATCAACCAAATATCATTATTTGTAGGAACCGTACCTAAGAGTGTTGATATGAGCAATAATGCTTCATCTTTTATGACTTCATCTCTTTGAGGTGGTTCTGAATCAACATCTGCAATGTATGCATGTTGTCTTCATTTCTTGTTGGTAGGACAATCTCTCGCAATGTGCCCATACTTGTCACGTCTGAAACACTGAATCTTTGAATTGTCTTTTCTATGTTCATGACTTGACGTTGTTGAAGTTTCTTGATCCATCAAGCCTATCTTCCACCAAAGTTCTATTCCTCATGGCTTGCAGATTCTTCACAAACCCTAACGACTAGGCTAGGAAACCTAAAGTCTAGGCTAGGCTAGAAAGCCTAGGTTTTGTTGGACTTATGAGTGCCAACAATAAGGCTTGGAAAGTCAGAAGAACCCTGATGTGCTGCAAAAAATCCTTCAATGAACTGCAGAAACCCTAGAGGCCGAAATTCTACAGAAACCCTAGAAACCCTCGGGGCCAAAACCAAAAATTCTTTGATTTTCAATCTGAGAGTTGCAGGAGGTGTGCTGAAGGAGATTGTACACACTTGTGAAATAATTTGGCCCAACACTCAAGTGGAAGGTGAAAAAACTAGCAAAAAGAATAGGGTTGGTTTTGCAGTTGCAACAAGAAGGTGACGACTGACTTTTCAATGGCTCTTCAAGAACTCTGTTATGATACCATGTTGAATTTTAATGCTTAGCTCATGCACATGTAGTTTATTTCAATATAGCATGTACTTGAACCATAAACAATGCAACAATACCATACACAAGTGTTGCAGTGACCAAGATCACAAGAAGAATGACCATGCACAAGAACACAAGAGTTTATCCTGGGAAAACCCTTCTCAATCAAGGGAAAAAACCCAACAATCCTTTGCTATAATGCCAAGAGAAAATCCTCTACACACCAAACCCTAGATCACACAAGAGGGTGCTACAATGACATTGAAAATTGCACCCAAGAGAGATGCACACTTCAGTCGTACAAGTAGGTCTGAAATTATGAGATGACAAGTGAGTGAGTGAGATCCACAATGGGGATCTCCTTTTTATACAAGCCCTGACACAACGATAGGTGTGTCTATTGGCACAATAGGGCCGACCTCTTCAACTGAATAATAAAATTAATCATTACACAATATTAATTATCTTTCACATGGTGGGGCCGACTTGTACCCTTCACAATACAATTTAGGGTTACAACAAATCTTACTCTCATAAAATATAGCAAGGGATCCACACATCCTCTAGTGCTCAGCCACTAGGGACACGTCCACCTGTGTTCACCCACATGGACATCACTCTCAATAGATCACTCAACTAAGTCCATAGGAGTACCATCTGAAGAACCATCTCAAGCAGACTCAACTAAGTTCATAGGAGTCTGATAGGAGACCATCTCAAGTCGTCTCAACTCAGTCCAGAGGAGAACGACATGAGACCACACATCAACTCAACTCAATCCATAGGAGTATGACACACCCATCACATGGGTTCTCTCACAGATGTCTCAACTCAGTCCAGAGGAGAATGATCTGGAGGATGTCTCATGAAGGTGCAATCATCAACAATTTTGTTTGTTGTTATGAGTTATTTCCGTTGTTGATTTAGTTTCATATCTATGTCATTCAATGTTTTTGCTCATTAAGTACATTTCAATATTGGGTTTATTGATTTACTATTGAATCTTAATAGGAGGTTGAATTATGAAGTTTGGTATAGTGAGTTTCTGAGCTATATTTTCAACATGGTATCATAGCTAGGGCTCTGAAGATCAGTGGGAAACTTTGACACTTGGGACAACAAGTGATTTGTTGGGGAATTTGATTGAAGAAGAGAGAAGAGGTTATTTTTCAGGTGGAAAAAGATGAATTATACCATCAGGTTTGAAGATAGGTTGGAGGGGATCTCCAACTAACTGCAATGGAAGGTTAAAATCACAAGGGTTCTCTAGGAGAACTAGTTGTGGTCCTTTTTGAATACCATCGTGCTACTACCTGCGTTAAATCCCATGACATGAAGGAAGCCTAGACTTAGAGTTGGTGCATATAGCCCTCAATGGATTCACTAAGGAGTGAGATTTTTGTGAAGTGTGTGGTGGGGAGAGAGAAGCTCCCTGACTGGAGCAAATTGTGGGATGAATTTACATATGAGGAGATCCAGGAGGGGTCTCAGGAGAGGGAAGTGGATGGTGCAGACGACGAGAACATTGCTCTTGTGGGAAAGAGCTATGAGAAGAAGAAGGGTGTAATACCCTTGTTCCCCCCAGCTTGTAAATATAAACATAACTTGCCAAAACACTGTGGCAGACTAAATATGTGTGAATGTTGGATTCGATGAACCTTTTGTTATAAAAGGTAATGTATGTATTATGTTACTAATTAAAAATTGATAGTGTTGCATAACTGTTGAAAGGAGGGTTTTCCAAGATAGATCATGATGCTATGAGAGAGATGGTGAGGGGAACCATAAATAGTTGAGATGACCCCCACCAAACCAGTACCTTACTGGATTTAATTTCTTAGACCCAAAACAGTGCTTTGACCCATAAATGAATTACCAGTCAGGCTGGTAGTTGGAAAGACTCTCCTCAAGAGTTAATGAGGAGATGGGGCAGAGTATCCATCTACAAGGCTTCCAGAACTAACCATGAGTTGGAGATTCATACCCATGCAATCTTGTTGAGGAAGGCAAGAAAGGAAGTGATTCGTGGACAGAGGGAGATCGGGGCAAAAGAGAGGAGTCGAGAGACCAATCTCCCAAAAAGAGAAGAGCGCTTGTAGCTCTTTGGTTTGAAGGAGAAATGAGAAACAAGTTTGTTCTGGGTGCAAGAAGCTGCTGGCAGCGTTTTTAGTCCAAGCTGATAAATGAGGTTGACGAGTCACTGTACAGAGAAAGTCATTTTCTAAGTTCCCGTGGGAGGAGGAGAGTAAACTTTGTCCCTGATTGTCCCTGAGCAAGAAGGAGTCTCTCTCAGAGCATCATGGTCTAGCAAGGGGGTGGTCAGCGGTAAATCTGTTCAGGAGTAGCTCTTCCTACGGTTGGGTGGAAACATGCACCCTTTCAGTAGTCGCTTCGCTATTCTGGTTTCTGATAAGTATTTTCATACTCTGTGTACTGGAATGGAAATGATGATTGGATATACATGTCTATGAATAAATTCTGCATTGAATGATTAAGGTAGAAATACTCATTGTTTTTCTGTGAACCCATGTTTTTGAATGGTCCTCTGTTTGCCTCATCTTAGTAGCTAGAGAGTTATGGGATGTGGGTCTGCAAGAGAGTCGGGGTAGGGTTAACCGGAATACTTAAGTCCTGACGACCTCTTGAATTTACCTTCGCAGGGATACTAAGTTTGAACTCTGTGGAAGGAGGGTGCCTCCTTCAAACCCTTCACCTGTGTGACTGAGGGCTCATGTCCACGGTTCTAACCAAATCGTGGCTAAGTGTTGACCGTGCGATCTCAAGGCTTGTCCAAGATTTCATATGACCAAGGTATCGGAACCGTGCGCTAGGCCCAAAAGGAGATAAGCCTTTCTGGCTTCAAAACTATACGTGAGTTTGGAGCTTCGGGGTGTTATGACCCTTCCACTTTCAAACCGGATGAATGAAACTTGTTGCTATGGTTACCCACAAGGTCGATGGACATGTGGCAGTGTCCCTAACCATGACAGATGGACCTATCCCACCGTTAAACCTTGACCCACTTACCAATCGTGAAGTAACGCGAAACACATATCCAAGGGTGATTGGGAGTCTCTCTGGAAATTGGATATACCCCGAGGTCTGTCCGACGTTGACTACTTTGGGAGAACATAAGTTTCATAGCACCAAATTCCATGAACGTGGGAGTTGCAAATTAATGTGAGCTGTGGATCTAGGGAGTCCGTTGAGAACCCCTCTTAACCATCTAATCAACCGTTGGATGGACTCGTGTACAACACTTCGGCGAAGTCCTACTTCGGGAGAGCGGAGCTGTCATAACGCCAAAACTCTCGAATTCCATAGTTGTGAATTAACACAATCCATAGATCTAGGGGCGCTTCGGGATCCTTCTTGGCCGTTGGATCCACGTTGCGGTCAATCTGGCATTGGGCACTACGGGAGAAAGGGGGTGGCAAGCAAACGAAACCTCTGAACATCGATTTAGCAAAGTGATAAGAGCCATATATCTAAGGACATTTCAGGATCTCCCATGACCGTAGATCTAGAATGTGGTCAGCCCAGCGCTGACCACTCCAGGAGCAAGGAGGAGGTCACATAGTGGATCCCCCGAACGTCGAAATTACGAAGTAACGAAGGCCATAGATCTATAGATCTACGTGGACACATCTCGACCGTGAGACCTAAGGGTGTCAGAAAGCTATCAGTTTAGAGTGACGTGGCACACTGACGTCACTGAGGGTGACGTAGACCCATGTTTGACGTGCCACATGTCACCATGATTCGTACTTTTCGCAGACCCTATGTGCCTTGTTTCCGTCCTTATACACACTTGCAAACATGAGCTAAGTCCTGCTCACTTAGTGTGTCCTTGGAGGCACAATGCCTAGGTTCAAAGCCCACGCTGTCACTTTGACTTGAACCTCTTCCGTCTAGGATTACTCCTAGCGAAGCCAATGGGGGTAGACCCTAGTTTCTAGATGAGATTTTGAATTTAAGCTCTAGGAGTTGGTTTCAATTAGTTAAATGGTTTGGGGAAAATCTAGCCTATGATGAAAGCAACAAATGCAAGATGCAACAAATAGAATGAACAATCAAACCTTTTCCTAGGACAACTAAGACTAGTGCCTAAGATTGGGCAAGGGGTCAACTAAATTAAGGGGAGATTAATTACAAAATAGTTAAAAGATTACAAATATTACAACAAGATTAAGTACAAGATAGATACAAAGCTACAATAAAGAATATCTAAGATTACAGCAAGGCTAAACTAAAATAGATACAATGGATACAAGATATACAAATACTAACTAACTAGTTGCTTGTATGTGCGGGAATTAAAGATGATCAAGATAAGACAACTATCAATGCGTCAATCCAAGCATGCTCGCAATAGAATGTCTCCTCAACTCAGATACACTACTCTATTGGACTTCTTATCAATGACACATAAACAATCACTCAAGACCCAATTAGGAGAGTGCCTCCAGGAGGATGCACAACTTCTTGAGGGATCACACCACAAATATGAACACCAATATAATTGATAGATGCTTGAAAAATAAAAGTGTTCTAGACACAGGTATAACCACTTAGATAACTAATCAACAACTCTTAAAGATAACTTGCATGTGAAAGGCAAATATAAAACAAATGTGCTTACAAGTGTAAATGTCACTATTAAATTTGAACGTTTTTGCGACCAAGATGTTTTTTTTTCCGTCGGAATCCATTCGTCGGTCTAGCGGCCACACATGGATCTTCATCGGTCTAGCGACCGAGAAAAGAAAACTATTCACAATAGGGAAAAGTTTGGCTAGCGACGAATGTTAGTCGGTCGAGCGACTAATATTAGTCGCAAGAGTGACGAAGACAACCCTGGCAAACTTAGTCAATAAACCACTCTAAGTCGGTAGAACGACGAATATTAGTCGCTAGAGCGACCAAACCATCAGTTAAAAAGGTCAAACGAAGGAGGATCAGTTAGTCGCTAGAGTGACCAAGTGACCTAGTTTGCGACCAAATGGAAATACAAGCGACTAACACGTTGGTGTTTGCGACCAAATGGAAATACAAGCGACGGACATGTTAGTCGCTAGAGTGACCAATGTTGGGGTTTTTAAAAAAAAAAAATTATGCCATTCACATAGGAATAGAGAAGAGTAGTGAGTGTGTGAGGAGAGGATGATTGTATGCCTAAGAAGGTTATTGTAGTTCTCCCTTGAATAAGAAGAAGACCGATAATCATTGCCCGTGGTTTTTTCTCGATTTGGGTTTCCACATAAATCACTGTGTCAAGTTTATGAATGATGTGCTTGGTTTAATGTGTGTTTCATCTTTCTTATTTTATGCTCTCTTATATGCTATGTTTTGCTTCCACTGCCCAACAAAGGAAATTGTGTTTCTGGTGGACAACAAGCATCTGTATCTCTAATTCTGATTGTGTTCACTCTAAGAACTTTAAATAGACTTGGGATTATGGCTATGGTGCGGAATGCAGTTAATAAAACAGTAGCAACTCGGGGTATGTTTCTCAACAACACACAAATTATCCCACAGATTGCTCAGTTACACACAAAATTGCTTGGCTCTCGCACACAAATTTCAATCGAAAGTTCAGTCATATTCAGAAACTCTAGTTGTGTGTGGTCTCCTCGATTGGCATTGGTTTCTTTCACTTCGTTTTTGGCAGGAAGAAGTTAAAAACATCAAAGAAGATTTCAAATTTTTGTTGTCATCTCGAACGGTGTATTTTGCAGCCTTTAAGATCTTGAATTTTGAACAATACCATCAAATTTAGTACCTAGGTGTTGTATCATCGTGTTAAAATATGAAGAAAATGTGGACAGTTGTTGCACATTAAAAGTGTTTTCCAGTAAGAAACTTGTTGTTGTAATAGGATGCTGGAAGGGAAGGACAATTTTTTATGGTTTCACAAATATTATGTCACACACTGAAATCCAATTTGTCAAGAGGCATGGTTGGTTCATTACAGGGCGTCATTGAGGAGAAACGTCATCCAAGAGTGCCAAATCATAGTTGAACAACAATTATCAGAATGTCAAACAACGCCCAATAATATCACTATGGATATCGACAATGTTGGCCAAATGCAGTAGCAAGGAAAGTGTTAAGAAATAAGCAATAGATTTCACAAAGTGTGGGTTATTGTAGAAGTGAAAATCAACTGTGGAGTTCACAAAAAATCACGGGAGGAACATTGAACATATGAGAGCCTATAGATATGGATTTAATACAAAGTAATCCTAACATGTAGCATATATTCCAACAAACAATATGGATGGCATTATTTGACATACTCATTGGATAAATCAATGCAATTAGAGTTTGCTCAACAGTTGCACAAAATGCCATCGTAATTCAACGTTTTTAGGTTGGCACAACATTTTAAGATCTTGGAACATTAGAGACATTGGAAGATCATTGGAATTCCATATTACTTAATGAAGTTGCTCCAAATGATGGATATAGAAATCCAATTGAGAGCATAAGCAGTTGTAGCACACCATGGGTTGATTAAGCTATTTATTTTTGATGAATTATGAATAATATAACCATATGTCACATGGGACATGTTCATTATCCATCTTGAAGAAAATGTAGCATCAAAACCATGTATTGAAGACTCATCACATGCTTTAGAACATGTGCCAACACTAGTAGGTGAATAATCCATGGATGCTACAGAGCCTATATCAACTATTGCATAAGAAGTAGCAGAGTGTGAAGAAG
>ML787814.1:192451-211443 GCA_009831015.1 Picea engelmannii | reverse complement strand
AAAAATATAAAAA
This sequence comes from Picea engelmannii, assembly GCA_009831015.1. Taxonomy (NCBI): domain Eukaryota; kingdom Viridiplantae; phylum Streptophyta; class Pinopsida; order Pinales; family Pinaceae; genus Picea; species Picea engelmannii. The sequence continues at coordinate 211,430 of ML787814.1, read as the reverse complement.
ACATAAAATATTTAACTTTCTTAACACATTTCCTATATTATTATTATTTAATATTAAGATTGACTAACATATATGTAATTATATCACCTTTAACCAGTCCTTAACAAGATCCATACCTTTGAGTGATGGGATGCCTCCAATGTTGCTCCTCTCCATCCTATGATTCATCACATGACTTAATTATATTTCAGAATAGTATTTAAAGATGTAAGAACCTTTACAAATTAATGACTAAAGACGAATACTTGACTGAGCTTCTCTTCGTTTCGAGAATAAATTATTCTCTATTGAACATGACCAACCATGTGAAGGTGGAAACTCTTTTGGCCCCTCCCCCCCTCTCACATCACTCTCATTTCCCCATACCCAATCTATCTAGATTTTACAACTATAATTAGAAATGACACTAACATTAAATGTAAGCAAAAAACATTCATCGCCGTGTGCTAAAACAAAAAACATGAAAGCAAATAACATTCATGACATTTAGGAAAACAAAATACATTACATTGGACCAGAAATATATTGGATTTACATTAATAATAAAATGTCTAATCATTTGTTTTTCTTCTTCTTCTTCTTCTTCTTCTTCTTCTTCTTCCTGGTATCCATGAAAGCACAAATTAAGTCGTCATCATCATCATTTAACTGATTCCCCACAGTTATTGGGCCTTCTTGAATTGTTGCATCATCAGCACTCAACACCTCACACCATGATGAACTTCTAGTATTTCGGCATGGAGGTTGAGGATGCGCATGGGCATCCACTGCTGCAACAACAAAAAAAATTCAAGTGATATTGTTATTCAGTGTTCCTAGGGAAATTTAATTAATACAAATTTAATTACAATGTTTTATACCTGGATTAGCCGGTGCAGTAGAAACATTAGTTGGTGGTTGCATTGTTGTTTCTGCACTTGTTGATCTCCGCTCTCGATCGGCATCTACACACTCTACCATATGAAACAATATAAGTATTTAGTACATAATATACCCTAAATATTAATACTCATTGAAAAATGGAAAAACATTAAAAATGCACGCATACCACTATGTAATGTTCCTTCAGCAACAACACTTGAATCAATATGGGGGTCGGGATGTGGTTCAACGGGTACATCACGAGCATTGGTAGCATTGTTACTCTCCTATGAATGTGGAAAAGACACACATTATTTTACATTTTAAATGAATAAAAAATATATTTTACATTACAAGCAATCAATGAGTAAAAACTAATCGACAAGTTTTTAATTTCATTTTATTTACCATGTCCTCTAGAGAGACACATGGCGATTTCCCCAAGATTCTTCATCACACCACCATGCCATCAAAACCCTACGTGAACCCGACTTTTAGATCTTCTTCTGTGGCTTGGTCGTTGAACAAATCCCCCTGCATTGAGCAATATCAAAATCATTAGTCACTAGCAGCAATGAATTACATATTTAATGACGATGATAAAAAGAAAGTAAAATGTTTAGGCACTTACAACCGTGCCTTCAATCTCTCGTAACCACTTTGGCCAAGTTTATGTTGGCCATGTTTGTTTTGTCTTGCTTTTGTTGCCTTGGAAGTGTCTTGGAGTCTACGGAATATTTTGAAATATGTTAGATATTGATTGTTTTCCTCGTAAAGTAAACAAAAGACCATCATAGTAAATTGAAAACACCTCTTACCTTCCAGGGCCAGGTGGTTTCTTCCCTTGTGTTTTCATCGCTAATTCTCTTGCATCGAGAATAATTTCTTTCCACTCCCTCTCGGGGACAACCAAAGGGCGTTCACACTTGGGGTCCTATACTAATTTGTTCCTATACGCCTCTCTAACATGTTTCAAATGATTGCCGATCCTTTTTAGGACTTCCGGCTTATTGAACAAGTCACCAAACTCGCCAACCAGTCTGGAGATAAGAAGGATTTTCAGTTTGGAATCTTGTCGATTCCATCGTAGTCGAATGGTCGGCCCAAAAATTTCTAATGCATAGTCATGCAAACTATTGTAGAACACATTGTTTCCTGTAAAACATCATCATCATTAGTAATTTAAATCTCACTGATATGTGATTGTTTAAACAATTATATAACAGGAATCTCTATAAAAACATATATTAAATACTTGGTACATGTACTATTTTTAGAGGAACCATGTCTTGGTCAACCAAAAATGATACCGTGGTTGTTCTTGTGCTTTGGATACGTGTAGCACCAGGGTAACAATCAACGGAAGAGTGATCAGTTCCATGATCATGATCACCACCTGCATGATCTGGCGTGTGTTGTAGGGGCATGGCATCACCCCTAGAAGCCATAGAATCAGTCTCAGGAGGCACACTTGGGGTGGAAAATATCTTGGTGCCTACGTGGCCATGTGGGTTCATTGTTGCATTCCCGCTGATGCTACTAGGACCTTCCCCTTCCCCTCTCATCGATCTCTCATAATTCTACAATGAGAAATATGTGTTAATTGTATATATCAAATTACAAAATTTAAAACCAAAAATTGATATTGTTAGATGACATGACTTACTCCATAATTTGCTATCTTAACACGTAATTCAACTATCCTTTGGAAATTCTCATCAGTTTCTGACCTAACAACGACCAAATCTTGGAATTCCCTATTGGCCTTTCTTAGGGACAATTCTATTGTCTGCAAGGGGTCTCTAGAATCAAATATCTCTTCATCGCTTATATATTCATCGTTTTTGGTCGATGCAGTGCTAGGAATGGGGCCTTTGCCTCGATCAACGCCTTTGCCACGCTCAGGGCCTTTGCCTCGATCACCACTTTGGTAGAATTTGAAGAAGAATGTTAGTACGTGCAAGAAATATTGAAAAAACAATATATGAACTAATGGAATATTGGAAAATATTATCAAATGAAACATTCACACATACAAATTAGCAAATATTTGGAAATGAAACATCGAGCAAAAAACAGAAAATGGAACATTTAGAAATAAAATAAAATTTCGTCACAAATGAAACATTCACAAATTAAGTAATCCCTTTTTAAGTTTGGGTATAATGGGTTTTGTAAAATTCGGGGTAAAATTCGTTGCAACTTGAAGTTCTTGGTATTCTATCTTATGCACTACTTCTTGGGAGTTGCGCTAGGCTAGGGAGGTGACTCTTTGATATCTCTTGGTCTATTTTGATGGTGATAAACTTGTAAACTCTTGGATTGATTCTTCTATAAGAAATGTTGTTGGGTTTTATTCCAAGGTTGGTTTTCCTAGGATAAATTCTTATGTTCTTGTGTCTATTGTGCATGGTTAATATTTCTAGATCTTGTTATTTTTGTTGCATTGTAATAGTTGAGATTCTTAGTGTATAGTTATTCTATGATAACTGTGGCATGAAACAAAATTTTGCATTGAAATTATAAAACAATAACTATCAGATCCAAGAATCGGAGAATTCAACAAAGATGTAGTAAGGTAGTTTCCATGAGAGCAAGTGATAAGTCAGCTCTATCAAATGAATATTTCCAAGCCATCTAGTGAAACATAAGGACTTGCAATGGAGGTATGTATATACAACATTGATTTATGTTCTTGGAAAGGTGAGGAGGTTAGTAGAAGCATTGGATGTCTTTCATGTGATGTGTGTCCTTCCAAGCTAATAATGTGGAATTTCTACATTGAGATCCTCGGCTTGAACCAAATGTTGTGGTCTATAACGTTGTCTTAAATTCCCATGTTCCTTGGATGTAATGGAAAGGATCCTTTTGGGTGTTGCAACAAATGAGGCAAAGTGGGTCGAAGGTTTTTCCAAGATGATTTGAATGGGGCCAAAGGATGGCTTGAAGCCCAAACCATTAGAAAGGATGTGCATAATAGATTCAAGGGTGCAATCCAAATCCCAAGCAATATGGGATAACTTCATGAAGGTCAAATATGGAAGATGGACCATGGAGAAAGAAAATACATGTTGAAACTCAAGAGAGAGGTAGTGTCACTGTGTTATAGAGTTTTTGTGCTTCTAGTGATTATATCTCCCAAACTAGGAAAAAATATTCTAACACCCCATTTTAGATAACATAAAAACCTTTCAAATGATTTATAATGTGCCCTCTAAAATGTATTGTAGATGCCATTGTAGTTGTTCAAAGTTAACATAAGAGGCACATGCTTCATTCTATCCATGAATTGGTGATATTATGGTTGGGCAACTGTAGGTAAGATAAGAGAGGGATGGAATGAGGTAACCCAAGATTGTAAATGTTGACTAAAAATTTTTAGGTCGTGCTATGCTTGTGTGAAGATACAAGAACACTTGATGTTAGAGGGATAAGTGTAGAGGAACGCAAAATATGCCTAAAAGTAAAATATTTCAGAAATTAAATAAAATTTCGTCACAAATGAAACATTCACAAATTAAGTAATCCCTTTTTAAGTTTGGGTATAATGGGTTTTGTACTGTAGCAAAAGAAGACGTTCTTGGGTCGACTCGATTCAGATTGTAATCAATTAGCAGCTCTTCGCCTGCCGTTATTGTTTTCACTGCACATACAAATATCCTATTACCTTCACGCTCCTCAAAAATGAAATTGGGTTCATTTCTTGTCGTCCCAGGCCTTGTATTGTTTATAAGACCTTCAATATTCCCTGATTCCTTTGGCCTTCCATCAATATACATAGTCGCTCCTTTATGCCTATTATTGTCTTTCAGCTGTATATAATTTGCGGCGAGTGTGTATCTCCACATACTAGGCATATATTGGACCAGTCTCAACCATACTCCATAAGTGTAACATGGTCCAACATGCTCAAACAATTCAACTAATCCGCCATATTTTACCTTTATGTTGTCCATGGAGAATAAATGGGGGCCATGGATGGATGACGGAGCAATGCGATACATCCTCTCATTAACATAGAAGTTGGTTTCCAACTCAGGAAGTTCCTTGGGTACCCACTGTTTTAGTAGGTGTTTGTACCTCAAGGGAACCTCGATGTCACCTATGCTCTCATCGTCATAAGAGCATGATCCTATTTCAGCAAGAAAAAATTTCATGCGCCTACCAAAAAAATTTCTGACCTTTTCACCTCTAGTTGATTTCACCTTGTAACATGTGTTGGATATGTTTTCCCTTGTCCCTCTCGAAATTTCATCGCTCGAGCTGGATGATAGGTATGATAGATACATATTTGGTTGTACCTACACTCCATCGAGGGAGAAGGAAACATTAGGCCAATGATATTCATATTATAGTATAGCTAAAGATAAACATTGAAAATATAACTTGACATGTAAGACTTTTGCATCTAGGGTTGGAGCCAAACCTCTAAGAAAACACAGAGTATTCTTCACTCAGTATTTTGGGTAGGTGTTGGGCCAAAATTATGTGGGAAGACAGAAGAAATAATTTAGAATTTCCCATCTAATTTGTATCCCACCTCTAATTTATGAGAACCCATGAGGGATTTCTTCATGCTAGTTAGTATGTTATATGGTGAAAAGGATTTCTCTTATATGCAGAAGCATTGGGTTCCCTCGATACACCAAATGTTGAAGAAAGCAGTTGTAATATAGATGACTAGAGAAAATTATTGTTATATTTGAGTAGAACAAAGGTAGAAAAATACCTTATAGAAGTTTCGTGGGTTTATAGAAGTTTCATGTTTCGTGGGTTTATATTACATCATGATCTAAGTAAACAATCCTTACCCTTCTTGAATTCATGCTACACATGTGGGGTGGAACCAGTTGTAGAAGAACCTTGTTTCTGATGCAATGAATTTTGGTGACAATAATGATTTTGTTTATGGTTCCATTTTGACCATAATTTCAAGTTTTGGTACCCCCAAATTCATCCATATTTTACAAAAACCTAAAATCCACCAAATTGATTAGAATTACCAAAAGTTGAAACCCAATTGAAATTGTTGCAAGAGGGTTGTTTTGTGCATATATTGTTTGACTTTGTATTAGGCCATTAGATAGCACCACAAAATCCAACAATTAAGAGAAGAAGGCTTTGCAACAATAGCTTCAAATAGATGGCACAAAGATGCCTGGTATTGTTCTTTCTTTCTTCAATGTGTTCATAATTATTACAAATTGATACCCATAAAGAAAAAATTGATTTTTCCTCTATATGATGGGAAACATGTCAAAATGATACTGACATTATTTGTTAAGGTAAAAGGATGACTTAGTTCAACTAGTTAATACAATTCCATATGTAAAGGATGAGATAGAAAATAATTTTGACTCACAAATTTCCTTTTAAATTTGAATTGAATTAATGTTTTTTAAAGCATTCGATATTTAATCATGGCTAGTTGCATTGTCTCAACTAGTGGGCTGCTAGAAATGCTCAACGAACAACATATGATGCTCAAGCTTCATGTGTCTACAGTTTGGCACTTTTTTCTAGAGGGATATTTTGTTAGAGAGTGAGATAAGTCTGTGTATTTCATGTTGATATAATTGTTTTTGTAAATATTTGATTTACCCTAGAGCTAAATAAGAAATTACTCCTTAAGTTTTCATTTCTTTTATGTGTATTCTTCATGGTGCATTGCCCAGAATTTATGGTGCCAAATGTGTTATTTTGTCTGTTGTTATGAGTTATTTCTGTTGTTGATTTAGTTTCAGATCTGTCATTAAATGTTTCTGCTCATTAAGTACAATTCAATATTGGGTTTATTGCTTTATTGTTGAAGCTTAATAGGAAATTGAAATCTGAAGTTTGATATAGTGAGTTTTTGAGCCATATTTTCAACAAAAATCTTAAAATTAACAATGTGGGTTGGTAGCTAAAAACATAAAATTATTATGTCATTAAAAGATGTTTTACATTGAACTTTAGGTTATTTATTTGATTTTATTAGAATGAAGTTGAAATGTTTTGTGGTGTATGATATTTCTATGAATTAGGTATTTTAATCAGATATTTTTCTTAATACAATTGAGGAAGCTCCAAAAACGTTAATGTTTATAGTGTGTACTTATTTCTTAGTAGATGTAATTTTAATTTGATAAAATTATATGCTTTATTATTTTTATTTATTTTTAACAAAAAATAGTAAATTTATATTATAAAAAGTTGTAGATAAGCTAAACAAGATTGTACAGAAAGAGAGCTGCCATGGATTAAAACTGGCAATGTAGGCAGATATTATATGTGGGAAATAGAAAATTCTAGATCATACTTTGTCGAGGCTTACAAAACATTGTTGTTAGTGTATATTCTAAAAATGACTCCTAGGATAAGTATTGTTTTATATATCATAAAAAATAATGAAAGACATGTTTGTTGGTTTCATCTTGTCCAATGTTGATATGATGAGATTCATGAATACCTTGGTCCATGTCCTCCATCATTTGATGCACGATTTCTTCTTCCTTGAGACCTTTTGGTGCTAAGTTTATTGATATTTTCTAATTGGAGACAACTAAGTGTGAGCCTTTACTAAGATTACAAACTATGTTCTTTAACATGGAACAATTATCTTCTAAAACTTGAATTTGTCTCTTTTGTTGAACTAGAGTATCCATGACTAAAGCATTATGAGAAATAAACTAATGTTCATTCTCATGAACTTTGGTGGTTGCCGATAAAATTAAAATTATGTTATTGTTAATAAAATCCTCATGTCTATGAAGCACTCTATGAAGTTCTTAGACTTCCCCGCAGTGCATGTTCAAGAGCTTTGATTGTTTCCCAATCAGAATAGCATTAAGAGGAACCCAAAGATATAATTCCTAGAGAACAACACTAATATTCCCTTGAAATGGATGTTGCAGATCCACTCAAATTACCAACCCATGAATATGACTACACTATGGGGTATAGGGCAAGGCAAACAAGGGCCAGGTCAAAAATTCAATCTCCCAAACAATGAACAAAACCTCCAAGCAACCCAAAAGGAATCTAAAACCAAAAACACCTAGAAATGAAACAAAGCACCAGAGTAGAGCATTCAAACAACATTCCTTAATTGAGCACCAAATCATACCACCGAAGACCATCACATTCAACAAAAACTCCTAAGCACAAAGAAGAGACAATTAGGAATTCTTACCCGAAAGATAAATGAGACCAAGGTTGACCACTGCCAAGCTCTATCACTAAAACCACCTGCATACTGAGCCACCATCCTACCTGAGTTCTGAGATAAACCACAACATGTTTCAAATTGTCAATCGAGAGCTATGGTTAGCATGTGCAAGGTTGGCGAATAAGGGATGCCCTTCACATCCCATACCTTGCTTGATATCACCTAATGTCTTACTACCTTGACATGTGTTGGTTGGTGAGGTCATAACGTCCTTCATGTTTGATAAATCATGAATGGACTTAGGGGATGGATTGAACATATAAATCCCCATTTTTATAAGGACCGCTTCATTTAATTTTGTGGTTTTGATTGCAAGACCATCAATGTGTCGATTGAGGAATTTAAGGACTTGAAAGAAAGTGACCTCCTAAACTGAATGAGTCTCTTTATGAATTCTCGTTGAATAATGCTAGCTTGCAATCAAACAAAGTCTTCTTAAAATTCATTACGTTGGTAGTTATGCTTGAATCATCAGTGACGATCAAAGTCCACACTCTATATGCATTCACTAATAGCGGTCCTTGGAGAAGGGCATGTGCATTTTCTTGATTATTTGTGGTTGTCCCTAAACTCGACGTATAAGTCAATTCTTGTTTCCTCCCAAGATCAAGAATGATCCCACTCATTCTTTCCACCCCTAGATTTCCCTTTAATGCTCCATTGAAAAAGAGAATGTGATTTTTTTTTGTTGTATTTGACATTGCCAATCATGGAAGTTTTTATTTTGTCAATCTTAGTTTCCACAATGAGTGATGAATTTCCTTTGAATTATTGATTTTGGATATGGAACTAAATCCACCAAAACTTCTATAAGCCATGCTCTCTCATTACTATCAAGCCAATAAAACTCCTAACCCTTCCTTCCCTAGTGTTTAGCTTCTGCCAGATGATCTCTTGATTTTGTAGCGATTGACCTTGGATTATCTGATTTTCGTTGAAAAAAAACCTTATTATGTGCCAACCAAAATTTCCAACAAATGAATTTGGGTAAAGCTCGCCATACTATTTTCATAATAGATTTTTTTTTTGAATGCCCCAGTGAGTGAACATATCCTTCCACAAATAGGAGATTTTCATTATGTGGGTAATCCCTGCAAAAGCAACTTGCCAAGCTTGTTTCAAGATGGAACATTCAAATAAGAGATGTCGGGTTGTTTCAACCTCAACAAGGCACAATGCACAACTAGAGGGTGCATGTGTTCCCCTCTTTAGAAGATTCTCTGTTGTCAAAAGATTCTCGTGCAGAATTATGCAACACAATATGTTTATTTTAGATAAGTCGTCATTATGTCATACATGTTTCCATTAACTAGAATGTTGAGGGTGAGGAAAACACTAAATTTGATATTGATATCCGACTTTGACACAATATTGGTTAGGAAATAAATCACAAAGTAATTAAAATTAAAATAATGTGGAAATAAAATATGGAAAACACAATACACAAGACAAAACATATATGTGGTTCACCTAATGTGGCTAAGTCCACGGAGAAATTTGTCAGTCCTTTTATTTCTTCCAGCCAAGTAAAGTGATACAACCTACAACACACCCATTGTAACTTCCTCTTCACTCCTTTTTTACAGTCTCTTTCTTCATTTTTACCATTCTCTCTCATAATACACACACACACACACACACACACACACACTATATTGTGCATTATATTTCACACAATATAATGAAGTATCCTAAGACTTTTATAGGCTTCATTACATGTAATCCACAGGCATAATACTACAGGCTACCAAAACCATGAGCCCAAAAAACATGGGTTACCAATACCATGGGCCCAAAAACCATTTGTTAACTTAAAATATATTTGACTCTTTTATCGAACCACTTGTTTATTTAAAATAGATTTGACTCTTTTATCGAGTCAAGTTTATCCTAACAATATTCTGAGTTACCCCAACATCTTCGATCAAACTCTAAAATATTAAGAGTGAAACCTTTATAGAAGAAGCCAAAGGGGCTAAATGAGAAAGCAAAGATCTAAGTGACCAACCCAACTAATGAAAAAATTCTTCTCGAGATGAAATATCTCAAAGGGTGGCTATACCTTGATTGTCCATCCAGTGTTTCAATGGGAGCAATTCACTTTTTTTCTCTAGGGGCAGGTTCCCCATAACAAAGTCCTTCTATACATAGATCAATTTTCCATTGCTCGAAACCCATGTTAATTTGGATTGTATAATCAATACTACAACTTTAAGGAGTTTCCAAATTTGTGACCCTTACTTATTTTCCAATGGACCATCTATGCATCTCTTGCAATTCCCTGGAAGTATATTTGGTGGAGAACCTTTTTCCACCATTATAGCTTACTGATGATCAAATTCCACATGAATTTGGCTCCCAAAGCCAATTTCATGATTGAGGGATCTTTGATTACCAGTCCTCCTTTGTCCTTGGGAGCTCTCACCATATTATAGTTGACCAAGTGGAACGTTTTGTGATTTGATTTACCCTCCTGCCATGAGAAATTGTGAATTTCCTAAGACACTTACTACATAATTCCAATTGGAGCTAACATAACAAAACATTGTACGATCGAGAGAGTTATTAGCATCGATTTAATGAGAATCACCATCCCCGTTGGTTCAACCATTAGGATCCCCATTGTTGGAATTTGGACTTGATTTTTCTTATGATACATTGCTAGGACTGCGTTATGGGATTGCTGAGAGATATTGACATCCCCAAATACTTGAAGGAGCTCTAGAACTCTTTGCAAGGAAAATAGAATTTTGGAAATTTCATGGAATTGGGAATTGATATTCCGTCTGTATATTTGACTTTTCCCATTATTGACCTTACCTCTTGAAGCATTTAAAAAATGATATAGAACACATTTAAAGTGCTCACCAATGATGGTTGAATCACAACCCAAAATAAGTGTGTCATCGTCAAAATGTGAGTGGTTCACAATTTTGACACCTCTAACTAGTGTAATTCTTGGCAAGCCTCCCTCAACCTTTACTAATTCCAATTTCCTGCTTGATGCTTCAACCATAATAATATACAAGAGATGAGATAGAGGACAACCCTACCTCAGTCCTCGGTTGCTTTTAAAAAAAGTGGTGGGCCTCCCATTTACTAAAGGCACAATCCATGTACCATTAATGCAAGCATAAATCTATTGAATAAAGTGAAAACAAAAACCAAATTTGTATAGAACAACAAAAAGAAAAGAATGCCTTACTCAATCAAAGGAATTGACCATATCAATTTTGATGATGATTTCTTTGTCCTTTTTCTCCCCACTTGAGTGATTTCTTCTTGGACCATGATTATGTTTTTAGTTATTTGACGTTTATGCATGAATTTTCCTTGATTGTCGAAGATTATTTTGGGGAGAATCCTCTTTAACCCGATCGCCATGATTTTTGTTAAAATAATGTAGGGAAAGTTACAAAATGAGGTTGGGTGAAATCTGGAATAGGAGAATGGGTTTTCTTCTTTTAGGATTAGAGAAAGAAAGGATGGCTTCGTGTTGTCGTCGATCTTATGGGACTTTAAATCAATTCTTATTATATCCCAGCGGGCCTGATAAAAGTGGATGGTGAAACCATTAGGCCCTGGAGCTTTGTCAAGGGCTAAGCCCCAAATATCATTAATAATTTTAACATAGTTACCAACTTAACGAGAACTCTACAGAGTTCTCATTTTTGGGGGGGTCCAATTTTTTACCCCGTTTTTAAAAATGGTGTTACCGGTAGCACCCCCTCTCCCTTTTTAGGTGGTTTTTCCATATTTTAAATTTTTCAATCCATAATGTTTACACATATTTTTTTTAAATGCTTATTTTTCATCTATTTTCATTTTTTTCAAATTTTTATTTTTTATTTTTTTTATTCAATGGTATTTTGAGTCATTTTTTCATGCTTCTTTCAATCTTAAAAATATTTTTTACCATTTACTTTTTTGAAGTTACCATTTTTCATATAATTGTGTCTTCTTAATTAATTTATCGTTCCATACTTTTAAAATATAGTGGAAAACACCATTCTTAACCCATTGTTTACCTTTACTTCAATACATGGAAAAAAATTGTAGTTAAATAACACTATTTTTTAATATTTAACAAAAAAATATAATTCATTTTTTTTATATAAATTAAAAAATAAGAAAAATAAAAGAACTGAAATTAAAATAAAATAAAATAAAAATAAAAAAACAAATTTAGATAATTAAAAATATCAAAGAGAAACTTAAAAAAGAAAAGAGGAAAAAAAAAATATATATATATATATATAAACTAAGCTAAATCTAGAAAAAAAAAAACAAAAAAAAAGGTAAAAAACCAAATTTATGGTCTAAAAACTTTTAAAAAGTTTAAAAAACACAAAGAACAATTAAGAATATATATTAAAAAAAAACAAATTAACACACTTAATTTACAAAATTTAATACAAAAAAAAAAAAAAAACATAAATTTACAAAAAAAATAAATATTTTTATTAAAAAACTTAAAAATATGTAAAAGTTTATGAAAAAACAAAGAAACTAAAAAAAACATATGCACCAGTGATGGCAGGCCATGGGGGGTGATGTTGGGCATCACCCCAGCCCCCAAGGGCTAAGCCTTAGCCCCATGGGACTAGGGTTTATACCTTGGTGGTTGGGATGATGCCCGGTATCACCCCAGCCCCCAAGGGATAAACCCTGGTCCCACAGGGATAAGGCTTATCCCCTGGGGGATGGGGCGATGCCCAGAATCACCCAAGCCCCCAGGGGTTGGGGTGATGCCCGACATCACCCCCACGACACCCACGAGGCTCAACTAACATGGGCATCGTGGGTGCCATGGGGGGTGATTTTGGGCATCACTCCAGCCCCCAATGGCTAAGTCCTGGTCCCACGAGGCCAAGGCTTAGCTCGTGGGGGCTGGGGTGATGTCGGGAATCGCCCCAGCCCCCAGGGGCTAAGCGTTAGCTCTATGGGACTAGGGTTTTGCCCATGGGGGCTAGAGTGATACCCGACATCACCCCAGCCCCCACGGGCTAAGCCTTGGCCCCGTGGGACCAGTGCTTAGGCCTTAGGGGCTAGGGTGATGCCCGACATCACCCCAACCCCCACAGGCTAAGCCTTGGCCCCGTGGGACCAAGTCTTAGCCCCTGGGGGCTGGGATGATGCCGGGAATCGCCCCCCACGACACCCTAATAATATGTAGGTTTGTAATTTTTTTTGTTTGTTTTAATTTTAATTAAAATTTTATGTTATTTCATTATCTTGGAATATATTTTATGTTGATCTGAGCTCTGGCTAGCGCTTGAGGTCAACACAGCGTGAAGAGACAGGCGGCTTTCAACCATGGACGTTGGCGGGGGCGTTGCTCCTTCACCCCCCTTGCCAGAACTCGAAGCATTTAGGAAACTGGTTGCAGGAGCCTCCAAAAGACCATTGTCCGCAACATAGCAGAAGTTTATCAAGAAGCTAGACTGCATCCCAACCGTGGAACTGCCAATAGAGGAAATGAGCAGATCGACAGTCAATCTCGCAGATAGAGGTCTCATCTGGCAGTTTACCGAGATCTGGCCCTCTCCCAAATCCGTCGAAGCCTAGGTGCAGAGGAACTAGACGTCGCTCATCTCAGAAGGAATCAAGAGCCACTTTGTAGGGAAAGGATACTTTGTATTTGTGTTCGAAATCTCTAAGGACAAAAATCTCATATTCAGAAACATACCATATTTCATGGGGCCTCAGGGTTTATATTTGAGCAAATGGACCCCTGACTTCGATCCAGCCCAGGATGTGCCATCTGTCGTTCCAGTTTGGGTCTGCCTACCTCATCTCCCTTTACATTGCTGGAATCAAAAATCACTGCATGCAATCGGCAACAAGATTGGAAGGTACATAGACCAAGCAGTGTGAAAAGATCAGTACTCATGCACACAGATCTGTGTGGAGGTTGATCTGGAAGTAGGGTTACTAGAGGCAATCAAACTAACTGCTGCAGATTGGATGCATATACAGGAGTTAGACTATGAGCAGTTACCCTTAAAATGTCGGCACTGCCATGGCTACGGTCATTTCTCAAGACATTGCAAAAAAAAGAATGCAGAAGAGAGGGAGAATGCGAAAGCAGATCAATGGATCGCAGTGTAGAAAACAGGGACAGCAAAACCTAGAAGCAGAGGAACAACAAAGGACAACGACCCCGGGCCATCGGGGCAAGAGAAAAAAGACGGGATCTCTAATTCCATGTCAAAATCAGGACCTCAAAATGTAGAGTTCAGCAAGGCCATAGAAGACTCAAAAGCAAATATGGATAGCTACGAACATTTAAAACCCTCCCCAAACGGGAAAGGCATAGAGGAACAAGGGCAAATGGTCGGAACCCTGGAACTAGCCCTCTCCCCCTCATACGCCGACATAGCCAGAAAGAAAGTATTAGATTCACCAAGTTCCTCGGAGGATGAGATCCTGGAAAGGCCAGCCAAAAGAGTAGGAAGAAAGTCCATCAGAGAAGCAAGGGAGGAAGAAGAAGAAAGACAAAAGACCCAAGGAAGTCAACCTACTATAGAAATGTCAATTGGTATAAATACAAGGGCAAGGCCCCCAAAAGGAGGAGGCCCAACCACCCCCAACAGTAAGTAATGAGAATCGTCTCTTGGAACTGCAGAGGTTTGGGAAATCCGTCGAAAATTGAAGCGGTCAAGGATCTAATGAAAGTGGAACCAGCAGACATTCTCATGCTCTAAGAGACAAAAATTGAAGGGGAAGCCCTTCTAGAGATCAGAAAAAAGAAATGGCAGAAGAACACAGGAAAAGAAATAAGCGCAAGGGGCTCCTTCGGAGGAATAGCAACCCTGTGGAAGGAAGATTGGTTCAGGCTCGTCAATTCCTACAATACCCAACACTGGAGTTTCACAGAACTCAAGTAAGTTAACCATCGCATTATTCAATTTATATGTACCGATATTGTATTCTGAAAAGAAAGACTGCTAGAAAACTTTAAATGAGTTTATAAAAATGAACTCCCCAACCAATATAATCATTGTTGGAGACCTTAACCTAGTGATGAATGAAAAAGAAAAGAGAGGAGGTAGGAACAAGGACCAAATGATCTATGTAGTTGAGGACATGATACAACAATGGGACCTCATGGATTTTAAACCAAGAAAAGGGCTCTACACCTGGACCAATAATAGGACAGGGGAAGATCACATATCCGCCAGATTGGACAGGTTCCTATTCCAAAGCACTATGTTGTTAGAAAGGAAGTTTATCTCCACAACCATTCTTCCCAAGCTTACATCGGACCATAAACCCATCCTGCTATTCCTAGAGGAGGAAGAGAAATTGGGGCCAATCCCCTTTAGATTCATTCCACTATGGAAAGAAAAGAGTGGATTTGTAGAGACGGTCCGTTTGGCATGGTCCACCTCAGTCACGGGCTCTCCCAACTATGTATGGGAAAAAAAATTAAAAATGACAAAAAATGCCCTCAAGGAATGGAGCAAACTCCCAAAAAACTCTCCCAATACCCAAAGAAAGGAGTCAGTGCAGCAACTGGAGAATCTGCAGAGCGAAATGGAAACAATAGATACAACTAAAATAGAATTGGAACAGGAGCAAGCAGCCCAATGCAATACATTCCGCTCCTTCGGAAATGAAGAAGAATATTGGAGATTAAAGTCCCATAGTCTATGGCTGAATGCTGGAGATATAAATACATCATACTTCCACCGACAATGTAGAGCTCGACTCTCTAGGAATCATATCACATAGATCACAACCAATGATGGGAGGCTCTACAAAGGAACGGATCAAATAAAAGCTGTTGCCACCTTACATTTCCACCAACTATTCAGCAAAGAGAATGATGACAGTGAAGAAGGCAATAAAGAATTTCTCAAGAACATTCCAGCACTTGTCACTAAAGAGGACAACATAGCCTTATTGAAGCCAACCAATGAAGAAGAAATTAGCAAAATCATCTTGTCCATGGACCCTGACAAAACCCCAGGGCCAGATGGGTTCACCATTCATTTTTACAAGATATGTTGGGATATCATCAAACCAGATCTTACAAGAATGATAAAAGGATTCCTACAGAAAGCAAAATTGGGTGGTAGCACCAACTCAACCTTCCTTGCATTAATCCCGAAAGAAACAACTCCTGTCTCCTTTGATAGGTTCAAGCCTATCTCCCTTTGTAATGCCTCTTACAAGATAATTGCAAAGCTCCTTGCAAATAGAATAAAGCCTTTGTTGGGAAAACTCATCTCAGACTCGCAAGGAGGCTTCGTCAAAGGGAGACACATTTTGGACAATGTAATCCAAGTCCAAGAAGCCATGCATTCTAGTAACCTCGGAAAAGAGAAAGGCATGCTGATCAAATTAGACATGGCCAACGCCTTCGATAGAGTAAAGTTGCCCTTCCTATATCAAGTTCTCCTCTCCTTTGGATTTGAGCAAGAGTTCGTTAATTTGATTAAATCCTGCACCAATAGCCCTTGGATAGCCCCTCTGGTTAACGGGAGGCCAGCTAACTTTTTCAAAACCTTGAGAGGGTTGAGGTAGGGCTGCCCCCTCTCTCCATCTCTATACATTTTAATGGAGGACTTGCTCAGCAGAAAACTGGAGTAAGACAGGATAGTAGGAGATGCCCCAGGATTGAGAATAATGAAGGATCTTAAACCATTTAATCACTCTCTATTTGCGAACGATTCCCTCATGCTGGGAGGAACTTCAAACAGAATAGCCTATGTATTTAAGGACACTCTTCAAGCTTATTGCAAAGCATCTGGAGCACTGATAAATGAAAGGAAAAGCATTGTCTATAGCTGGAATGCAGAAGAGGAAGAAACTCAGAAAATAGCTCGCAATCTGGGGTTCAATGGACATTCAAAATGGGATAAGATCAACTATCTCAGGCTGCCATTAACATTGGGCACAAACAAAGTCAATCTGTGGGAAGGAGTAATAACCAAAATCAAGGGAAAAATTGTTGCATGGGGAGGTTAATGGCTAACTCATGGAGGCAAACTAATCTTGATAAAATCTGTTCTCTCCTCACTGTCGATCTACCAAGTGTCCTATCTCATGGCACCAAAGTCGATTTCAGGACAAATCAACAAAATCATGAGAGACTTTCTGTGGCACGGTGGAAAAGGGAATCAACGAAAGTTTCATCTGGTCAAATGGGAGATAGCAAAATGAACTTTGAGAGAAGGCGGCCTCCAAATTCGATATCTAGACCTCGCCAACACAACATTGGGTTGTAAGTTATTATGGAAACTTCACAGCGAACCCAATCACCCTGTTAGCAAAACGCTCAGGCACAAATATATACCATATGCAAAAATCTGAAATTTGAAGGACGCCAGCAATAGGAGGAGTACGCTGCTATGGTAGCTGTGTATCAAAGGAATCTGGTTCTTCACGCAGCATCTGTATCGCATCCCAGGAAATGGAAAGCGGGTAAAATTGTGGGAAGATCGGATAATGGGGCAATCGCCCTTAGCATCAAACGTCAGCCTGTCTGAAATCCATGAGTTCCTAGAACACAGAGGAAAGAAGAGCATCTATGACACTTTGAAATGGGACGACGATGGGTTATGGATAGACTAGAACCTCTGCACTGTACCAGATCACCTCCTTCAGCAAACAACAACACTCATAGAGGAGCTACGTGATGCAACTCCGGTGCACAAGTCAGAAGCTGACAAATGGGGTTGGGGACCTTCAGGCATGTACTCCTCAGTCAAAGGCTACAAATTGCTACAACCACAGCGAGACAGAACCCTCCCTGCAAGATTTTGGATGGAGGTATGGGATACAACGACGCTACCCAAAGTAAACTTCTTATTCTGGACATTAATGCATAAAAAAATCCTGACTGGTGAGAATTTAATAAAAAGAAATATTGTTGGTCTGCACAGATGCACATTATGTAAAGAAGCCACAGAAACCATGGATCACATGTTTGTAGACTGTCCTTTTGCAAATAAAGTATGGACCCTCACACTCCATGGTCTCACGATTGCTTCCCCCATTAAAATATCAGTAGTAGAACTCTTCTCTACTTGGAAGGATCATTATCCTTCGCTCTCATTCAATTCCTTATGGGCCAAAGTCTGGATCACCATTCCCAAATTCGTGTGCTGGAAGATTTGGCTTGCCAGAAACGAGCAAACTTTCAACAACACATCTTGGACCCCCAACATGGTAGCAGCAAAAGAAAAAGGCCTTCTCCTAGAAACAATGAACTCTCAAAACCTCAAAGGTAACTCTTCGTTGCAGTAGGAGGAAAAGATTTGGCTCGGTACCTTTGTGTTTACCCAATGGATCCATAGCATTGAAAAAACCCATCCCAACCCTAAGTGGAGGCTAAGAGACAAGGATGAAACATTCCAGAGCTGGTGGCAGAAGCAAGGAATAACTACAGCCTTCTTTGATGGAGCCTCCAAGGGAAACCCTGGGATAGCGGGAGCTGGAGGACTTATTTACTCTTCTGATAGGAGAACAAAAGAAACCTTCAGCTGGGGATTAGGACAACGAACCAACAACCAAGCAGAAATTCTGAGTTTGATAAAAGTCTGCCAAATAGCCAAAGAAAGAGGACACCAGGAGCTGCAAGCATTTGGCGATTTTGAAATCCTGATCAAAAAGATACATTCGAAAGTTCAGTTTAACGACGTTGGCTTAAACAAGAACCTACAAAGGCTGCGATATATCCTACAAGATTTCACCTCCTTCAAATGTTATCATATCCTCAGAGATTCAAACAAAGAAGCAGACAAACTTGTCAATAAAGGTTGTCTCTTGGCCCAAGGAGATCTCAAAATAAATGATGAAGATCCAGTAAAAAGTTGTATCCCTTGATTAAGACAACAACTAGAATTAGGAAAGATAGAAGTCATATTCTGAAGGTTGTAAGGTTGTGGCTAGTTGCAG
>ML787814.1:174857-192140 GCA_009831015.1 Picea engelmannii | reverse complement strand
TTGGTTGTTTTTTTTTATTATTTTTTTGCCTTTTTAAAATATTTTTTTATTTATTTTTATTTTTATTTTTTTTAATTACATTTTAAAGGTTTTTTTAAAGTATTTATTTATTTATTTATTTTAATTACATTTTAAATATTTTTTTAATAAATCTTTTGTAAAAAATATATATATTTATTTTTTAAATTATTGTTTTTGGAGGAAATTTTTTTTTTTAAGTTAATTTTATTTTTTCACATTGTTTTTTTAATTTTTTTTATTTTTTAATTAAATTTATAATATATATATTTTTTTATGTGATTTTTGTTCATTTAAAAAAAAAGTATTTGTGAAGATTTTGTTCTTTCTATTTTTTTTTTTAATGTAAATTAAAAAAATAAAAAATAAAAATTGTAAATAAATTTTCAAGGGACCATTTGGAGTCCAATTTTGGGTTGTTTATTTACATAGGGTTTTGTTGTCAATATCACCATTTCAATTAGGTCGTAAATAGCTATGATTTTCAGGTTTAGAAAAAAACATTTTTTTTTACTTAGCATCACTTTTTGATTTAGGTGTTGATTTTAAGGTTTTTCTGAGCTACTGTCTGAGTTTTGAAGGCCATGTTCAAAAAATGTTGCAATTTTGACCATGTTTAAAAAAATGGTGCTACCCATAGCACCACTTTTTGATTTGGGGGTTGATTTTCATGTTTTTTACGGAAAAATATGGGTTTTAAGGACTAGAGTTCTCGTTTTGAGGTCACAGTTCTCGTTAAGTCGGTAACTATGTTTTTTGTCTTCCTCTATTATTTTATTTATTTATTTAGCTCTATGGTTTCCTCGTTAGAGATTAGAGGGGGGATTTTTTCTAGCATTGATATAGTGGAGTTGAGATCGTTTTGCTCCCATTTAGTATATAAAGTCTCAAAGTGATTTATAGCTACCTCTTTGATTGCTAGAAAATCACTCAACTTTGAACCATCTTCCAAAGAAATTTCTTTGACATCAATTTTCTACTTCCTAGATTTAGCTTGCCTATGGAAAAATGAGGTATTCCCGTCCCCTGATTTCAACCACAAACTTTGATATTTAAAATGTCACTTTCCTTTTTTTGGTGTTGGCTATTGATGTCCTCCACTTCCATTCTCTCCTGAAGAGCTTCCAATGGTAATTTAATTTGAGATTTTTCTTTTTTAGGGGAGATGTATGAGGGCTTTGCCCATTCCTTGAGGGTTAGTTTCACAACTTTGAGTTTTTGTTCCCAAATGTAGATAGGAGACCCAATGACCCATTCTTCTATGATTATTTATGTGGCCTTGGGATCTTGGAGTCATGGAAGATTAAATCTAAAAGGGAGTGCCCCAAAGTCAAGGGACTCAAGGACTTGAAGTATGATTGGTTTGTGATCATATATAGTTGATGGGACGATCTTGGAGGATATAATGATTGGAATTCAATAGAAAGCTGATGTGATTAAGAAATTGATCCAGACTTGCAATAATATGGCTTGGTTCAATTCTTTTGTTGGTCCAAGTGTATTTTCCTTTCACTAGCTTGATATCCACTAAATCCCAATCCATCATGATATCTTCCATTTTTTCTCTGAAAGGTTCTCAGACTATGCTTCCACTTCTTTTTTCTTTGCTATTCAATATTACATTTAAAGCCCTAGCTATGACGTTATTTTTAGAGAATTCCAAATATTTCCAAGTTTGTAGAGAGAGAGCCAACAATCTTCAATTTCTTTGTAAGTTACAAGTGTTAGCATATGACTCCTCTACAATCATCAAGTCCTACACCACCTTTATATATTTCACATTGTGGGATATAGTTTGTATTCTAGATCCTACTTTGCCTCCTCCTTGTCTCATCTCTTGATTAACACCCATGATTTCTCTACAATCATCAAGTCCTACATCACCTTTATATATTTCACATTATGGGATATAGTTTTTATCCCAAGTGTATTTTAGATCATACTTTGCCTCCTCCTTGTCTTATCTCTTGATGAATTGTCACTGTGAGAGAAAATCAAGTTTATGAGGTGGTTTCATTCACTTATTATATATTTTTATAAGTGGAATGAATACAAAATGTAGAATATAGCTTGATGCTTTTTCCACCAAGTTCTTGTTTCTTGTGTTATTTTTCTTTTTTTCTTAACATGATATCAAAACACTTGTAGTATAAAGGGCATGATAGCATGGTAGTGATCCATGACCAATTCAAAACTCTGAAGAAGTATTATTGTATTCTCTCGTCGATCCCATAGGAACTTGGATGATAAACAAATCTTTGATTCTCTATTGAACATGTAGCAAAGCTCCCTTGAATCTGAAAGGGCTGTTGCATCATTCATGCAGTTTTCCTCTATCGGATCAGGCAACCATCTTTGCCTATCCTGAAAACCCACTTGTCGTCCTGGCTTGTCCTGAGAACCCATTTTCCATTCTTGATTGGATTGAATTCACACTTGTTTTTTTTGGAGAAGCTATTCTTCCTGCAACATTGCCGAGCTTGCTATGGCCATTACAGAGCAGAACCAATAGCCAATAGAATCCTAGTGAGTTGAATATACAATGAATATATGATACGAGATCCTTGCACGTCGAATGCCAATCATACACCTCAGCAAATTCAATATCTTACACACATCCAGTGTCCAGATCTCCACGGAGCCATATGTTTTTCATAACCATCATCATAAACCTCAGGTAGTGTCTCAAAAACCTCAGTCCAGCTGGAAAGAAAGAGGCCCACTCGGACATAAGAGAATTGGATTGAATAAAAGAGTGGGAGAGGGAACGCCTTGACCCAAGATAGTAGGAAGGCACACAGATCAATTAAAAATATTATTGGTCAATTCTAGCTAGAAAGAGACACCACATGCATGCCTAACAGTCACGCACCCTGCATGTGAGAAGGAGGTAATACAATTTATTTTTTTTGGCATTTGCAAATCGGAAATCAATATGACCTGGTCGAAGCAGATTTCACCTCAAATTCACACAACAATCAATCAGCACATGTTCCTTTCAAGAAAATAATCCCAAGGGAAAACAAATCGCATTGGAAGTAAAGTGGGTTCCTTGCATCAATGCCCACCATTCCTCAAACCCGCGTGCAACAAACTCCCACCCTCGATAGCTCGTAAGGACTCTGATCTCGAAGATGCATGACTCTGATCTGGATCTTGTGTCCTACACCACCCCGAAATTGAATAAGAGGGTTTAAAGACATTGTGTTTGTAGATGGTGATGATTGTTTTGGATGATTATTTTGTGTCTAGTTTTGACACAATTGTAATTTTTTTTTTTTTTTTAAAACACTACACACATTGAGTACAAGGCAATTAAATTCAATTACATAGATTCAATGACAATCAAGCACAAGTGAGAATATTCAAGAATCAAGTTAGCAGTCACATTAACATTCAACGACAAATCTACATCAACATCAATTCAACTTCACAAGAAACATCAAACTTGAGGGATGTACTTGCAATAGTTCTTTTTTGTAAGTGTCAAACGAGAAATCAAGTTGAATTGCATTTTACTTGTTATGTGCATTCTCGGTTGAACCCAACACTTGAGAATTGTTTGTGTCTTTGTATTTTTTAGTCTACATTGAAAAGGTTGAGTGATTGAATTGTATATAGGGTGGAGTTGCAAGAAGCCCTCTTTGTTGTCGAGCCAATTGTAATCAAGACCTACCTACACAAGGAAGCCTCATTCAGTTTTAAAAAATGGCTCAAGAATTATCAGAGTTACTGAACACTCTAATAATCATTGTGGAAGACAACACAATCTCCAGTAACAAAGCTACTCTCAAATCGGTACTAACTAGTTTGCAAGTGATGCAAGCTAAAGTTAGACTTCTTCAAGCTCAATCCCAACTCTTGAATGATGAAATAAGGGATCTAAAAAATCAAGAGTCAATGAAGTGTTTTGAACTAGTCCTTGTTCAAATAAACATTTTTATGATGATAATGGTGATGATGATTTAGATCAATAGTCCACTCGAGAGAAACTCACTAAAACAACTTCAATTGCAGATGAGGATGAAGTTGTGCATGATCAAGTTCGGTGTAATCTTTTCAACTACATTGTCAAGCCTTGGGAAGAAATACAATTCAACAAAAATCGACATGGTTTAAGATATGAAAATTTAAGACAACAACTTTCATATCCCACATACTCCAAACCAATTAAGTTTGTGAGCGGAGGATTTCTTGATGACAAGACATCAAAAATCATTGAAGAAAAACTTTAGTGTCAACGTTGTCATTGATTTGGTCACATGGAGAATCAATGTTTTGATGTCCATCATTGTCCACATTGCGGAAAGAAAAATCATTCATCAAATAGATGCTCCAAATGAAACAAACCTGCAAGATCAAAGATTCACTATGAGTGGATCAATCCTTGGAAATGGTAATGAACAATCAAATGATTATACCAGTCTTACCACAGAATTCAATCTTGAGTAAAGACACATCTTGCAGCAAGCATTGAAATGAATATGATACTCTATTGCACCTCAAAGGAGGGGGTACAATGATAAAACTCTCTTTCGCCTTAAGGGGGGAGTCCACCAATGAAGTGAAAATGGTTAGTGGTCAACGAAAACCACCAATACAACGATGAATTTGTTTAGGGTAACCCACATGAAAACCTGTGATGTCTCACCTTTCGGTTGACAAAGTGGGGTATATATATGGTTGTCATACTTCAAGTTTCGACAACAACAAACCATGTTTGGATGGACATCAACAATTTGTAGATGGAAAACTTGGAAAAACAAATTGACAATTTGGATGTTGAATGGCACTATTTTGTGTCATTTTTTATAGCAATATTGTGGACACTTTGTTCACCTAGATGGTCATTCAACCAAGCAAAGGATAGCTAGATCCATATACATTGTAGCTTGACATTTGATTGAGTTGTCAGACATTAGATGCATCAGACTAGTATTTAATTCACTTCTCATAGTTCACTCTCACCATATTGGAGTTCACATCAGTGAACGATTATAGATATTATGACTCACATGATTACACAGTGGGATTTTCCTTAGTTTTCGGCATCCATATTTGGTGGTTTTTCAGGTAGTTTTTCATTGAGGCTCAACTCAAGTGTTTCAGCATGAAGACTTAGAAATGTACTAGTTTATGCACCTACCTTGCTGCTATAATTGTTCAGACTTATTATTGACAGGGATATTGTTAGCCTATGACTCCTATGCAATCATCAATTCCTACAACACATTTTTATATTTCACATTATGGGATATATTTTTTATCCTAAGTGTGTTTTAGATCCTACTTTGCCTCCTTGTCTTCTCTCTTGATGAGGTGTCAGTGTGAGAGAAAATCAAGTTTATGAGGTGGTTTCATTCATGTATTATATATTTGTATCATTGGAATGAATACAAAGTGTAGAATATGACTTGAAGCCTTTTTCCGCCAATTTCTTGTCTCTTGTCAAGTCTTGTGTTATTTTTCTTAACAATAGGGACATAAACATTAAAATTGTTGAACACTTACTTGAATTTTGGTGTATGATAATATTAAGACCCAATGTTGGGTTTGGTGTGAAAAATCCAGATGAAAAGTTCAGTTATCCCAAAGGGTGCAAATACTACTCGGAGCCCCTTTGGAACTTATTGTTGTTCCTTCACTCCTTTTCCAATGCATTTTATGTATTCTCAACATTTTTTACGCCTCTGACTTGGTCTCCTGGAGAATGTTGATTGCTAGATTTTTTTATTTTATTAGATATCTCATGGCTTCTTCTTTTGACATGCTATCTAGACCTCCACAATTCCAAGAGACTATATTCATTATTTAATAGAGGAGGATTTGTAGCTTCCACCTTGCAATGGAACATTGGCTCCTAGATTCTTTGTGCTTCGCGTTCCAACTTCCAATAATTTTTTTATGGTTGTTTGGATACCCAATATTTTTTCTTGTTTACTACTTCCCGTTTTTCTTTAGTTATCTTCATACCTGCCCTCTTGATTTGTCTCTCTTATTCTTCATCCTCTTGTTTTTCTTCTTCTTCCAACTGTTGATGTGCTTTAGTTAAAATCCATGATGAGAGTTGCAATTTGTCTAGGATATGATCAATTTCTTTTTGTCTATTTGAAAGGAGGTCTTCACTTGTTGATGAGCATTAATATCCCGAGTTTCAAAATGAATGGAAAACCTGGGAGGGGATGACAATATGGGGGTTGTGACTATGGGTGTTATCACTTCAACAAAAGAAATCAGATCTTCTTGGGAGAGACCTTTGAACTTGTTGGCTAGTAAAATCAAAGTTCCATCCTTAGGATGGCATGGGGATTGAGTTGATATTCCTTGGTTCTGAGTCGATAGGACTAATTTAGACATCATCTCAATTACTTGATTTTTAGGATTCTTCTTTGAAAATGTAGGGGTTGGAAGGCTTGAGGATGATGGGGTCGATTTTAGCATTGTTGTAGAGGTTAGTAGTTTGGAGCTCATTTTTTTTTTACCACCTGCCATTGTTCTTCCTTTTCGAGTGCAGTTTGAGATGGATGAATATTTTTCTTATAGTCTTTCACAAAGTTTTTGTATTCATGACAAGCTTTTCATCTGGAGGAAAATTTATCATAGTTCAAAGGAAAAATATGCTTCCAATTGTTGGGAGTTAGAAGGATTGCTTCTGGAAGTCATTTCTCTAGATCTACCTCTACACAAATTTGAGCCCAAGCGAACATTCTATCCTTAAGCTCAAATTTTTCAATGTAGCACCCCAAAGAGTTTCCAATGCTTCATAGCGAGCCTTCATTCCAGCACTGTAGAGGCAGATGTGGGAAGCAGACCCAAACTGGAATTGTAGATGGAACGCCAATTTCAAGGTTGAAATTAGGGGTCTATTTTTTCATATCCATTCCTGTAGTGATGAAAAAGTACAGACCAATCATGAATATGAGATCCCTATTTCTTTGGATTCAAACAAGAAATCACAAGAACCTCTGCCACAATAATAGTGAGTTAGTTTTCCCTTTATTAATACCTGACAGTTCTTTCGAACCTAGATATCCATTAATTTGGGTGTGTTAGAAAAACAGGATCGCAAAGAAATAAAATAAAATAAAATGCAGAAATAAAACACAGAAGATACACAATACAATAAAACACAGATATATGTGGTTCACCCAATGTGGTCTATGTCCACCAGAGAAATTGCCAGGTCCTTCCTTTTTATTATCCAGCAAATGAAGGGATACAACTTACAACACACTCATTGTAACTTCCTCTTATTTATCTCATATTATCCTCTCTCATAATACAATATTCGCAATGATGCATAGCCGCAATACATTTCCCTCATAAAAGAGGGTTTCCTTCTAGGGAAAAAACCCCTAACATAAATTCTACCTTCAGATCTGTGACCTTATAATGAACGGTCCAGATTTACTATGAAATTACAATATACATTTACAAGACAATTTTTCCTTTGGGAGCCCACTTGCACTTGGACCTCCTAGCTGAGGGGATGAGCCCCACCTGCAACCCCCCTGCATGGAGGGGTGTATAGTCTTCATGGGGTATAAACATGACTAAAAACAAAGACCTATGAAACATGAATATAATCAGGCTCCACAACCAATAATCTCCCACTTGGACACTGATCTCAACAACTCCATTGTTGTTATATTTGTTGGACTATGTTCCTTCTTGGACCTAGACAATTTCTCATCTTCAACTTCATGCTTGAAGATCAACTGAAACTAAGCAGGAACTCAGTTTCTCCCTGGTTACTCCCTTTGTTAACATGTCTGCAGGATTATGGCTAGTATGTATCTTTTCCAACTTCAAATGTCCATCTTCCAAGACAGATCGTATGAAATGATACTTGAATTTTATATGTTTAGTATTTGAATGGAAGGTTGAGTTCTTTTCAAGATGAATGCACTCTCACTATCACATTACAACCTACTATTCTCCTGCGTCTTTCCCAATTCCTCCATAAAACTCTATAACCAAATCATTTCTTTATTAGCCTCTGTAGTGGCAACATACTCTGTTTTTGTTGTTGAAAGTGTAACAACCTTTTGCAATTTCAAAATCCAACGTATTGTTGTTCCACCTACAATAAAAACATACCCTATGGTTCTCCTCCTGCTATCTTTATCACCTACCATATCTGAATCAATGTATCCCTATAGAATAGTGTCTGAACCTCCAAAACATAATGCATGAGTAGCAGTACCTCTCAAATACCCGAGAATCCACTTTACTGCCTCCCAATGTTCTTTACTGAATTTTTCATATACCTTCTCACAAATCCCATTGCATGTGCAATATCTAGTCTTGTGCAAACCATCACATACATCAAGCTGCCAACTGTTGATGAATAAGGGACCCTGGATATGTATTATATCTCCTCCTATGTCTTGGGACACATTTCCTTAGTTAATTTGAAATGGTTGGCCAAATATGTACTAACTAGTTTTTCATTCTACATTCTAAACCTCTTCAACACCTTCTCTATGTACTCACCCTGAGACAATGTCAATTTGTGATTTTTCCTGTCTCTTGTTATTCTCATACCAAGGAATTTTTTGCAGCACCCAAATCCTTCATCGCAAATGAATTAGCTAATTTCTTCTTGAGCACATTTATATCATGCATATTAGACCCTACAACAAGCATGTCATCTACATACAATAGCAAGATAATATAGCTTCCATTTTCTAGCCTTTTAAAATAAACACAGTGATCAGAATGACATCTACCATAACCTTGTTCTGTCATAATCCTGTCAAACTTCAAATACCACTTCCTTGGAGCCTGCTTTAGGTCATACAAGCTTGTCTTCAACTTGCATACCAAATTATCCTTCCCTTTGACCTCATACCCCTGTGGTTGTTGCATATAAATCTCTTCCTCCAAATCCCCATGGAGAAAAGTTGGTTTTACATCTAATTTTTCAAGATGAAAATATTCTACTTCCACAAGACTTAAAACAGTCCTAATTGAAGTCATTTTAACAAGAGAAAATAATTCATCAAAATCTATACCTATATTTTGTGCAAACTCATTTATAACAAGTATATTCTTGTATCGTTTTTTGCCTCCATCTTCTTCCTTCAACTGGTAAACTCGTTTATTCTATACTTTTCTTTTTCCTACAGGCAATTGAACCAAATCCCAAGTCTGGTTAATTACCAGGGAATCCATTTCCTCTTTCATGCCTTGCTCACACTTATTTTTAGTGTCTACCTGCATTTCCTTTTCATAACATTCGGGTTCACCAAAATCAATCAACAATAAATAATACAATGAATGAGAGTATCATCAAGGGGGTCTACTTAACCTGGTAGATATTTTAACAACACTTGCAGGAGTTTGAGGTACTTGTTTCTCGTATTGTTGTACATTTTGATTTTTTGGTACCTTTGGAATTTCTTTTTCAGTGATCTCATCAAGCACTGTGTATTATGGTTTTTCTTTTTCTTGTATCTTTCCCTGCAACTAATATTTGTACATGACCCTCTCATTGAATATGGAATATATACTCCTAATGATTTTTTTATTTTCATAATCCCATAAGCGATAACCAAAATCATTAACATCGTATCCAATAAAGGTGCACTTCTTGGATTTTGCCTCAAGCTTTGTTCTATTTTCTTTATCAATATGGACACATGCTTCACAACCAAAAGTCTTCAAAAAAGAACAGTTTACCTTTTTACATGTCCATGCCTCCTCTAGAATTCCACCATCCAAAGAGCTTGAAGGTC
The DNA here is from genome assembly GCA_009831015.1 of Picea engelmannii. Lineage (NCBI taxonomy): Eukaryota > Viridiplantae > Streptophyta > Pinopsida > Pinales > Pinaceae > Picea > Picea engelmannii. The sequence continues at coordinate 182,382 of ML787814.1, read as the reverse complement.
CTCTGTTTATTAAGTAAACATCAATATCTACAGCATCTACCCAGAACTGTAAGGGAAAACCAGCATGAAATTTCATACTCCTTGCACGCTCCATGATTGTCCTATTCATCCTTTCTAACACACCACTTTCTTGTGATGTTCCTGGAACTGTCTTCTCTCTACGAATCCCATGGTATGAATAGTAATCATCAAACTCATTGCTGCAATGTTCACCTTCATTGTCTGATCTGAGACACTTCAACCTTTTTTTTGTCTCATTCTCAACCAAATCTTTCTATTTCTTAAAAGTATCAAAAACATTAGATTTTTGTTGAATGCAATAAACCCAAGTTTTTCTAGTTGTATCATCAATAAAAGTAACATAATAACGAGAACCACCAATAGATGATACATGAATTGTTCCCCATACATCTGTATGCACAAGCTCTAAACTTTGCCTCTTCTTTTCTTTTCCAACTCTGAGAAATCTGACTCTCTTATGTTTTCCATAAACATAATGCTCACAAAAATCCAAATCAATTTGTTTAAGATCTGGCAAAAAAAATATTTTGTGAACTATCTGCATCTCCTTCTCACTCATGTGTCCAAGTCTATGATGCTACAATGTTGTATCCATTCTTGTAGAATCTAAATAGATATAAGAATAAGTATTGCTAGTACATAGATACAATGTACCTACCTTCTCTCCTTTTTCTATCACCGGTGATATTTTGGTGACCTTCCACGCCTTATCTGTAAATATATATATACAACCTTCACTTGCCAACTTCCCTATTGAAATTAGATTTTTCCTTAGATCTGGAACATTTCTTACCTCTTTCAACAACCATTTTTTTCTATTTCTTTGTTTTATTTTTACCTTTCTCATTCCAACAATTTTGCATGGTGCATCATCACCCAAATGAATCTATCCAAAATCACCTTGAAAATAATCTAGAAAATGTTTCCTATGGGGTGTGGCATGAAATGAAGCTCCTAAATCTACTACCCAAGACTCAGAAATATTGTCTACAGAAAGAATCAAAGCATCTTGTAACACATCACCTGTTAAATTTGCTTCATGTTTTTTCTTCTGTTGTCCCTCTCTTTGTTTCTTTAGAGATCTGCAGTCTTTTTTCAGATGTCCTTTCTTCCCACAATTCAAGCATTCTATCTTTCCCGGTCTAGATTTAGATCTTCCCTTCCTATAATTCTCGTGATTCCCTGAGCCATTTACTCTATCCTTTTGGCTTCCCGTGTTCTCCATGTTTAACGCATTACTTGATGCCTCACCTATGTTTTTCCATCGCATTTCCTCACTAAGGATAACACCAACAACATCATCAAATTTTAGAGTGTTTGAACTAAAGAGAGATTTACTTACAACCATGACCAAGCCATTCCAACTTTTTGGAAATGAGAACAAGATTAGAAGAGCCCTGACCTCATCTTCAAAGTCCACTTTTACCGAACTTAGCTGATTAGTAACCGTATTAAATTCAATTAAATGATCTACAATAGTCCCATCTTCTAACATCTTCATATTAAATAATCTCTTCATTAGAAATACCTTATTGGACGTCAAAGATTTTTCATACGGTTTAGCTAATGTGTCCATCAACTCCTTCGTTGTCTTTTCTTTCGAAATATTGAAAGCCACTGATGTTGCCAGACTCAGTTGTATCGTTCCTAGTTCCTTTCTGTCAAGAACCTCCCATTCTTCATCCTTCATGGTCATCGAATTATTTGTTATTCCACCCAATGGTAGGAATAGATCATTTTGATATAAATAATATTCCATCTACATCTTCCATAACTTATAGTTTTGGCCATTAAATTTCTCGATCCTAAACTTTCCATCTTCCGCCATTTCTCCCACTCGAATAAGGAACCCTATTTTCCTGTGAGTTATGTTTCGCTCTGATACCAGTTGTTAGAAAAAAATGATCGCAGAGAAATAAAATAAAAACAAATGCTGAAATAAAACACAAAATATACACAATAAAATAGAGACACATATATACATGGTTCACCCAGTGTGGGCTACGTCCACTAGAGAAATTTCCAGGTCCTTCATTTTTATTATCCATCAAATGAAGGGATACAACCTACAACACACCCGTTGTAACTTCCTCTTCTTTCTCTCACATTATCCTCTCTCAGAAAACAATATTCACAATGATGCATAGCCGCAATACATTTCCCTCATAAAAGAGGGTTGCCTTCTAGGGAAAAAAACCCTAACATAACTTCTGCTGTCATATCTGTGACCTTATAATGAATGGTCCAGATTTACTATGAAATTACAATATACATTTACAAGGAAATTTTTCCTTCAAGGGCTTCGCCCCCAAACCCCCGTCAGGGGCCCGCTTTACCCGAGATCCTCCATCCGGGGGGATGATCCCCCATACCCCACAGAGGGGGAAATCCACCCCTGCAACCCCCCTGCATGGAGGGGTGTACAATATTCCAAGGTGTACAGTCTTCATGGGGTATAAAAACGGCTGAAAACAAACACCTATGAAATAGGGAGATAATCAGGCTCCATAACCAATAGGGTGAGGGCCATATTCATATAAATTGGCCAATTAGAACATGTTTAGCTAGATAAATATCCATACACTGGGAAGTGGAAGCCAAAAGACCTCTCGAATTTTGTCAAGCTTCTTAACAAAGAAATAGGGGTGTGATTTTGAGACTTTACTTAAAGTAGGAATTAGAGTGCGAAAAGCTAAAGAATCAACATCTAGAGGGGGAGGATGGCTCCCTCTAGGATCAAGATCAATGGCCATGGAAAAAAAACCCTAGTGATGGAAACCCTAACAACAATATCAATGACTCTTAAAATTCCTAGGTCAATATGATCTTTACTTAGAAAATGAAACATATATTTTATTATTATTATGAAAATTCATAACATGTGAATATTTTATATCAAATTATATGTTTTATTATTTTTACTAAAAGTGATAACAAGTAATAATATTTGTCTTTTTTTATATTTGAAGTGGGGCATGTAGAATATGGTTGAAACCTGCAGAAAGAATATAGCTAGAAACAATTCACACAAAGCTTGCAAGGTTGAGAGAGAGAGAGAGAAGATGGAGAGAAAGAATAAAGAATCTTATTAACCAAATGAGAGAATGGAAAAATAGACATGATATACTCTACATGGATGAAATAATGCACCATATTAGTGATATAAAGATATATGAATACAAACTAATAGACTCTGGAGTGAACTACCACCTAGTCCTAGCTAATTGGCCATGTAGACATCAGTTAACTGGCTAATCACAAGTGGAGGGAGGAGATAATCATGCATGCACATGTGTGGCACCTTGCTAGTGATGATCCCAAGGTAAGTGCATTCATGGTGATGATCTCGAGGTGAGCATGCAACACTTGGTGATAATATTGAGGTTTCCATTCAAGACTCTACTCCACTAGTTTAATTGAAGTGTAACTGAGTAATGAATGAAGAGGATGTGGCACCCTTATCTAGGGGAGAATATTTCTGGCCAGGGGCACCCTCAATATAGACTAATCAACCTAGGAAAAGAAATACTAGGTGAGTGTGTAATATCTCCAACACCCCCCCCTCGAACACTACTAGGGAGTAAATGAAGAATGGGTGTCGAAAAGAATTCATGTTAGATACCCATTTTTATAATGCATATAATGAATGAACATTGAAAAAGAGGAAAGAGGGAAAACCTCATGGGAAAATCCCCCCTCAAAGTGAAACGCTAAAAAATAAAGACAATTGTGAGGTAGTTGTGTCCTTCACTCCAAGATAGTCACACAATGTTGATGTTTTGGTAGTTGTGGGAGGTATTAACCTCCACGTGTAACCTATGACTTAGAATAGAATATTTTGAAAGCAAGTGAACCATTAAATAGATGTGTGGAAACCCTAGAATACAAGTCGACCTAGAAGAATAAATAATATTAGAATATTATCTTCCAGAAATTCAAGTCAGCTCCATAGGGAAAAGATAAACAAAAAATATAATTACCAGAAAGTCACGTCGGCCCAGCCATAAAAGTCATTGGACATATTAATACAAATAGAGGACATTTTAGCTCATTTGTACACCCAGTCAGAGCGCAAGTCTTGTGGATAGCTGGAGTTGTAGTTGCAAGGAGGAATGTGGGTGCATGGTCATCTCTTGGTCTTGGTCTCTCTCTTGGTGACATTCTTGGTGATTCTCTTGCTAAGTACGATGCAAGTTTGAGAGAGTGGTGCAATTGCAGCTGCTGTAGTTGTGTATAGTACTTGTTCTATGGATATGGAGACTCTCTCTCTTGTGTGCTACCCTTGGAGAAGGAGTGCCAAATGGTGGCATATGTGAATGCCAGTGGTTGGGTGACAATGATGTGACATTGTCTATGATTAAACAAGCATACCAAAATTTCAACATGGTATCAGAGTTGGTTTCCTTCGTAACAGTCTAACTACTGGAAGGAATATCCTCAGTTTCCCCCATTGTCAAGCTCATTGAGCACTTACTAAACTCACTAAGAAGGTCACCTAAGTAGGGTCCATCTCTTCCCCAGATCAAATATGCAAATTTCTAAAGTTGAGAAATTAGGGTTTCCTCATAAAACCCTGGGTCTGCAGTGCTAGTTCCTTCATGCCAGTTGCAGTGAAACTTTATGTGAAGTGTTGGTACTCATTTTTTGTTTTCCTAGTGTGCCTTACCCTAGCGCATCTCCATCTACCCTTAGATTACAAGGTGGAGCACCTTTGAAGTTTCAAGTTTCGTCAATGCTTGTCGTTGCTACTGGATGGTGCCACTACCTTTTGATGTTGTTGGAGGTATGTACTTATATATATTTAAATTGTATCATTATTTTGAGTGTTATTGCAGGAGAGGGGATCTCTTACAATTGCATATCCAAAGGAATATTAGACCCAACACATTCTCAGGAACAATGCACTCCAAGTTTGATTTTTTTCATATGCCTCTAGTTGTTATGGCATTATTGTAATATTATGAACATCTAGTTGTATTTTTATCTATTGAAGTTATAGTAACTTCTATTCAAAGTTAAAGTTATAAGTTTATTCTAGTCAAAGTATTAGATTGATTAAGGTTGATATTTTAGAGTTTATTTGTATTATACTCTCTAACTCATATTTCTGTCAAGAAAGCATATTGTCTTAAGTACAGGGGATAGGTTGAAGAGAATACTTGTCATCTTGAGTGAAGGAGACTTGGAAGAAAATCAACAACACTCGTTCTTGAACATAAGACTCTAGGTTCTAGGTTTGATTGATTAAATTAATAAGTTTCCAATTTTCACATATCAAGTTTGATAATTTCTACATTACTAGTTGTGACAACAATCCTTGAAAGGTTCTATTACTACTAGATACAATGAATACTTGGCAGCATGTGAGTACTATTAATATAAATGCTTATTGTACTTGGTCGCAAGGTGAAATAACATCTCCTCTAGGAGATACTTCTTGTTTTTCTTCCAGGAAGTTCACCTTGTTAATAATATGATGATTACCATGAGATTGTCTTTTTATTCTTGTTGACACAGATATGTTCTTATGAAACTGCTATTATACTTTTTTTGTTCTTGTTTTCTTGTTCCGGGAAGGTTACCATGGAGGAATGATTGATCACAACACTAGAAGAGTGTTTTTCCTATTTCTTATTATTGTATTTTTATTTCGGTTCTTGTTCTAGGTAGGTCACAAGCAATATCTCTTAGAAGGAGCTATTGTGATTATTGTTCTCGTTATTGTTTTTTTTATTATAAGATTGTTATTCTTGTCTATTGTTTTTCCCTTTGTTTTCCTTGTTCCAGGAAGGTCGCAGGTGATAACTCTGAGGGAATTTATAGTGATGGTTGCAAGAGACAACATATTATATGGTCTCTAGCTTAAGACATGGAGAAAACTATCCAGATAAGAAGTTGTATACACGACCATATACATCCATGTACCAGAGAAGAAGAAGAGGAAGAAGGGTACTTTTTTGAGATACATAGTATCTCATATGGAAATTGATTGTAAAGATCAGAAGGATACCAAGATGATCGGACAAATCCCTCTAGTGCAGTTGATCACTCTTCAGATCATCAGGAACATTACTAGAGAAAGAAGGGCCTACCCAAAATCATTGCAGTAACCAAGAAGAGACCAGTGTGGTCCCATGAAACTTTGCAAGATGAAACATTGATAAGTCATATCATGATGAGCATATGGACCCAAAGATTATACAGCCTCAGACGAAGTCAAGCTTCAGAGGGAAAATGGAGACTCGTAGACTTTTAGACTCAGATGAAAGAGAGAGACGTCTTCTAGAACTGACAGATAGATTCCATAGGTTGAGAAGGCTAGATCGAAGCTTCATAGGCTTCGAGGAGATATGAAATCTTATGGGAAGATTCCCTTGTTTCAGTATACTTTTCTATAGTGACCGAGGAGGAATCTAGTCAGAAGGACTGGGATATATATCTTTTCCTTGGTTCTAAGACTAGAAGGGAAGTTAGTGGTGACTTCCAAGTTGATCTACAAGATCAAGCATGTTGCAGATAAATAGCCTAGAGATGTACAAAACATGATTTGTGTCCAGAGGAGTCTCCCAGCAAGAGGGAGAAAACTATGACGAGACACTTTCTCCAATATATTACTACCGACGAAAAGGTAGCATATATGTTGACCAAGCCTCTGTCTGGGACAAGCTTGGAGTGGTCCATTTTTTTTTCTCCAGTAGTGAGGAGTGATGTGTTCCCCAGTAGAGGGAAGTAATGTGTTCCCTAGTAGAGGGAAGTGATGATATCCCCAATAGTGGGAGCTACTCCAATGTAGGTTGGTATGCTACTCCAGCGTAGGTTAGTACTCCAATGCAGGCTGGTATGCTACCCCAATGCAGGTTGGTATGTTACTCCAACAAAGGTTGGTACACTAATCTAGTGAAATTTCAGAACTTCTTATGATGTATGGAATCGTAAAATTCAACAAGACAATGGATGAGGTGTGAAGAAGCACAGAAGCAATGATGATGATCGTGTCAAAAGGAATACCTTCCTCATTAAGAGGGAGTGTTAAATTTTGAGCCAGATTCTATGTGAACAGACAAGTTACTAGTTCTATATGAACTAGGTGTCGACCTGTATTCTCAGAAATGATTCCCAGTTAGAGTGTCGATCAGTGGAATCGAAGGTTGCTAGCTAGAGGTCCAACCAATAGTGTTGGAGGTGTTTCCCAGCTATATGGCTAATGTGTGGCTATGATGGTGATACTTGATCTGTTTGATCATATGATATCTTGTGTGGCTATGGTGATGATATTTGTAGATTGATCTACAAGACCATGGATTCTTTCCCTAGGTAAGAGGGAGTGTTGATGTTTTGGTAGTTGCGGGAGGTATTCACCTGCATGTATAACCTATGACTCAGAATATAATTCTGGAAGTAAGTGAACCATTAAACAGATGTGCGGAAACCCTATAAGACAAGTCGGCCTAGCAGAATAAATAATATTATAATATTGTCTTCTAGAAATTCAAGTCGGCTCCAC
>ML787814.1:140259-168725 GCA_009831015.1 Picea engelmannii | reverse complement strand
CTAGGGCTTGATCATCGTCCCTTGCTAGTAGTGTTTCACGGTTGGCTACCCTTGTCTCTTCTTGGGTGCATTCTTCCCATAGGCTCTCAAACTGTAGTTTCTCCTTTCTGCCACATACTGACTGGATGAAAGCATCCCAAGGTTTTGCGAGACCATTTAGGGTTGTTATTACGAATTCGTCTTCGTCGATGGTGTCTCCAATCGCTTTCAACTATTCTTTTATTTCTGAGATTCGGGAGAAATATTCTTGAATCATCTCTCCTTTTTGCATCTTGGTATTCTTCAATTGAGTTCTTAGATTCATCTTTCAATTGATGTTCTTTCCTTCATATAGTTTGCTTAGAGAGTCAAACATTTCCTTCGGAGTCTTCTTGGACGATACATACGAGATCAGGTGGTCTTTGATTGAATCTACAATGATTCTTTGAGCCCTGATTGAGTCCTTCTGATGCTTTGGTTTCTCTACGGCATCTTCAAGTTCCTCCACTTCTTCTTTGATAAATTTTTCTAGGTCATTCTCTGCAAGGATCAGACCGATCCTATACTTCCAGGCACAGAAGTTGTCTATGCCTTCTAGTTTCTCAACAAGATTTGTGCTTGTGGACATCTTGTACTTGAGGCTACGAAAATGACCAAAAATTGAAAATGCTTAAAATCAAATTTTGACCTTACCAGGAGGTGCGCTTGGTTGAGGCGAGTAGCTTGGTGTCCTTGGATCTGAGAAAATCTATTTTTTACCCCATCAAATCCGATCTGCGGATTTCTGGACTGGTGCTTCTGGTACCTCTAGTACTTCTGGTACTGGTTTTCTGGTACTTCTGGTACTTTTGTGAAAATAGGGTTTCTCTTTCCGGGAGATCCAGCCACTAAAAAGGTGCACTCTAGGTGCCAAATTGATCCTAGGGGGAGGGCGCAACTTTCTAGGTGGTTAGGGAGCTAAAAAGAGTTACTTTTGCAAAACCCTAATTTGCAGGTGCTGCAACAGTGACATTTTTCCTCTTGCAAATTGTGCTTCCTTCAGGTTGGCTCTGATACCATGTTAATGTTTATGCCATTATTATAGNAACTTCCTTATCATAAATAGCTTATACAATGTTCAAGAGATAACTCAAACCAATACAAATAGTCCTCCCCAAGAGATGTGCCACTCGTCTTCTCCTCTCTCTAACTGGTAATTGCAGCTTGCCTCATAAGATAATGAGCAAGTGAGTTGTGTGTTTAAAGTGAGGCACTAGCCTCCTATATATACAAGATTGGCACATGTGAAAGGGTTTCACTGGTAGGGCCGACCTCTCACTCTAGGTGGGTAAACCCACCTTTAATTAATTCTGGGTCTTCAATAATAATTGTTGGGGCCGACTTCTTATTCTTCCTATTACAATTGTTCGATGACCAATCCACAAAAGGGGATTTGGTCCTAATACAATTACCGACATGATTAATCCACAATGGGGATTAATCCTAATAATAAAATAACAATAATAATAAGAATTCTCTTCTCAGTTACATTATTTCAACAGCACACAGGTACTTGATCAGTGACATATAGTCATAAACAGTGGAACACATCCACCACAGTAGTATACATCTACTATCTAGAGACATAAAGTCTTCATAACAATCATCTGATATCAACCTGCACATAAACAATGTTATGATATAAACTAAATCATCTGGGCCATTTTTCCACTCACATCTGTGAGATCTTGGAAGATCATCTGCCCTTAGAAGGTCAAACATCAATGATGAGCTATCTAGACTATTCTTCTCAAGCAAGGAAGAATAATTGTCCTGATTTCTGAGCCTGGGCCATTCCCCACCCTGGGCCATTCCTCTGACATTAGACAAAGTGTAACCTGTAGAGAATGAGTCTGCCCTAAGAAATGCATATCCCTGATTGATGAACCTCGACCATTCCCCACCCTGGGCCATTCCTCTGGCACTAAACAAAGTGCAACCTAGAGAGAATGAATCTTTCCTAAGGAATGACTATCCAGACCATTTTCTAAGGAAATGGTTGTCCTGCACCAACCTCCAAAATGGACCATTCCCCATGTTAACCACAATGGGAAATCGTTGTCTGACGAGGCGGGCCAGTCCTCTTGAGTAAACCTCAAGAAGAGAGACTTCCCTAGACCATTCCCCATGTTAACCACAATGGGAAATCGTTGTCTATGGTACATTAGCAATCCATCGAACCATTTTCATTACGAAAATGATCGTTCGATCTGGACCATTTTATGAACTGAAAAATGCCTGTCCATCAGAAATCTCAAATCACTTTCCAAACTAGAAAGGAACTTCTCATCCTGGACCATTTTTTGAACTGGAAAATGATTGTCCATCAATCAGTAACACATCAATGCTCACTCCCAACCTGGGAGTCATCTCTTCCTTTTTCAATAAGGAATTTGTCTCCACAAGCTCCAGCTTGAGTACGCAAACTCTTTCATCTTGGACAAAAGCTTTACCAAAATGTCTGCTTATCTACTCATCTATGGAGATATGTATTGGAGAACCACTTTCTCCTTTCTAGACTTCATCATGGATAATGTAATGCTTGATCTCAAATGTACTTCGGTCTGGAACTCTGGTTTTCTCTGAAGGCTTCATATAGTTTTTATCAATAAGGTATATCATTGTTGGATTCCTCTTTGGTTCCTGCTAGCTCACAATATCATGGCAAGGGTCAAACTGGAACATATCCATGTGGCACTTCTTCTGTCATCATGAGATCTTTGTCATGGATTGGCAATCCATCATCCCGATCTTCTAAGTAATCATTCTAATACAATATATTTGTTATAGAAAATATCTGCCACGCTTCTGTTGTGCATTGGAGGTTCTCCACCAAGTTGTCTTCTTCCATCTGCATACAAGGGTCTCTTTCTGGTATGCCTCAAAGCCTTGAGGTTTCTCTTCATACACTCTTTGTTCAATTTCTCTGGAGAAGAGTCTTTGCATTCATCTGATGTAGAAATCCAACCCATGGATATTGCAGATGATATAATGACTCATGTAGAGGTATGTCTGGTTTACTGGAACAAGTAATCATCATAGTCTTCTCCTTCCATTTGGGAGAACCTCTAGTTATGGATCTTGCAATGCTTGCATTCATATACATTGTTCTTCATCACAACTTTCAATTCCTTTTCTTGATTGCTTTTAGTGAGTTCATATCAAGTTGGTAATATTGTGATTCTTGATACAATGACTGGTTGTTTTGGTTTCTCTTTCTTTCTTGGAATCTTCATGTTCTTCCTCATGTTTTTCTTTATCTCTTGGGTCCATGGAGTTTCTTATAGATTACATGCCCTAAAGATTCCACTTCTTCCTTTCATCATAGGATCATGGATGTGGATGGACAACCAAGGATACTTTAAGGCTTATCTTCGAAGAAGACTTCTTCTAAGGTCGAATTGAACATGTACTGCCTTTCAAGGCTGCTACCATGGATATATACTTCATCATCTTCAATGGATCATAGGATTAGCTCCCTCCTAATCCTTGCTTCATGTATGAGTGAATGTTTTTCTTTTGGAAATTTATAATCGGCTCCCTCCATATAACAGAGTCCATGCTTTCGTCTGTATCCTTATTGTCTTCTGCAAAGTTTCATAAGTCTTTCTCCAATTTCCTCTTGATTGTTGACTTATTTTTGTCTTTGCTTCTTCTAAGTTTCTTCAAGATTGATTATGATTTTGGCTTATCTTGTAATAGCTTCCACATGATTTGTTTGATGTATTTCATCCTTTCATGTGTATTATCTGACTTGTATAATGATAGCAATACTTATCTTGTCGTTCTTCCATAGGTATAGTTCTTCTTGGAACATATTATCTTCTAAGAGATAGATATACAAGATATGTACAGAGACTATGCAAACAAGATATGTACAAGAACTAAGAAGAGTATTGTTACCTTTTCCTTAGAGGAAGAAGCCTGTTTCATCCTGCTTAGCCTTCTTTGAAGGTTCCTTTTTTTCGGAAACTGATGCTTCGTGTGTCTCCTTCCTTTTCTTTAGCTTGGGACAATTCTTCTTGTAGTGACCATATTTTCGACAATTGAAGCATTGTATTTCTGACATCTCTTTCTCTTGATTTGGATTCTTCCTTGAGCCGAACTTCCTCTTGTTCCTGAAATTATTGAATCTTTTTTTGAAGGCTTAATCATCGTATTTCTTTTGGTTTTTTTGTTTTTCACTAATCCTTGATTCTTCTTGCGCACAACAAGTCCAAAGTTTTTCAAATGTAGGATACTCCTTCCTTGTGTTCATGCTTGCGGAAAATGCATCCCATGTCTTGGGAAGACCATTGAGTACTATGTTTACCAATTCCTTTTCTAAAATGATCTCTTCAATAGCTTGTAGTTGATCTCTTAACTAAGATCTCCTCACAAAGTATGATGTTATGTTGTCATCATCATTCATCTTCATGTCACGTAACTCATTCTTCAGACTCATTACTTGTCCAATGTTTCTAACCGAGGAGATGTTTGTTAGGGCATTGTATATTCTTTGATGAGTCAAGATGGGAGATGTAGGGTATCAAGTGGTATTTGATAGAGTCCACTATGATACTCATGGCATTGATGTCACCTTCTTTGAACTTTTCCATAATTGCAATGTTCTGCGGTTCTTTCTCTTTTCCTTCTTCAAACTCTGGTTTCACGATATCCAACACTTTACTCTTGGAAAGGATAAGGTCAATCCTTGTCTCCCACACTCTAAAGTTAGAAGATCCATCTAACTTGTTTTCTGACTTCATGGAGTAGGTCATGGCTTCTTTGACTTGGTCAACCCTAGATTTGACCAAAAATTCAAACTTCACATCTTAGCTTGTTGAGAGTAGCAGGAGATGTGCTAGGCTAGGGCACACTGGTCTATCCAGAAATTAGGTCAATCCCTTCACTTAAGGTGCCTCAACGAGAGGATTAGGGTTTCTACACCTGCTAGTAACCATAGTGGTAGTGCTTTGGTGGTTGCTCCTGCTAGAAACTTTAGAGACAATTCTTCAACGAGCTTAATATCCTTATGTCTATCCTTCCTTCCAGCAGTTAAACTGAATGAAGGAGGTGTGGGTCCATAACCTGTTAGAATATAATGGATGTGTTCATTTTACCATCGAAAATATCACTATTGTCACCCAACCATAGGCCGAAGCCACCCTACGAGCACCTTAACCTTGACAGAGAATCACTCTGAAATCAAACCCTAGGCTAGATATCCAAACAAAGGGTAGCACACCTTTCTCCAAGGATAGCGCACCAAAAACGAGCTGATCAGATAGTCCAAACCATAACTAAGAGATAGTCCAAGCCAAAACATAATCTGCTAGCTGCAGCAGCTGCAACGACAACTTTACTCCAAACTTGCGCACAAACTGGGCAACTATAGTGTGCACAAGTGCTGCTCTACAATTCTGTGAATGCCTGCCAGAATGAAGATTGGCCTCCTGTATTTATACTAATTCTGGCTAACTACCTGGGCCGACTTCTCATTATGGGTGCATATTTACTTAGTATATAATATTTCTTCTGGCCGACTTCTTCTCTTGTAGGCTAATAACATAATACCAATTATCCTCTTGAGCCAACTTGTCTTCTAGGGTTATTAGCCAACTCATTAGGGTTTTTTCTTGCTTCCCAGAATATTCTATTCTCATCAGGTTTACACATGGAGGTAAATACCTCCCGCAGCTACCATAATATTAACATCTCATGTGTCTCCTCCATGTGCTTGGAAATTTCTCCACTGCATACGAGAGGTTGGGACAAGAGTGAGTGAGGTAAAGAAGGATCCCCACTAGCTGTCTATACTTGGTGAAATCCACCAATGGTGATCCCCACCATCCTCGAGCTTGACCATGAATAATAAGGGTGTGGTTGCAGACTTGTAATCGTTAATATTGAATCTGACCAAAATATCCTTGGCATACTTTGTTTGAGACAACTTGATGCTTGAAGAATCCTAAATGATCTCGAGACCAAGGAAAAAGTGAAGTGTACCCATGTCGGTCATAGAAAGATTGTCATGCAAAATGTCTTTGACCGCAAAAATTGTTGAGGTTGAACTACCTGTGATCAATAGATCATATACATATATTATTAAGATCAACAGAGAGTCAAAAGTCCTCAGCATATAAATATTGGGATTTTATTTACATATAATGGAGTGAAAGAGTACATAAGACTCCATTTTATCATACCATGCTCTAAGAGCCTTCTTGAGGCCATGGAGTGACTTTTTCAGTTGGCATACTAGAGATGAGTTATGTATGTACCCCTAAGGTTGCTCCATGTAGATCTTTTCTGAGATATCCCCATGAAGAAATACATTCTTCACATCCATCTAGTGAAATTTTCATCCCTTTGATGCTCCAATGGTGAGGGCCAAGTATAAGTGCATGTGGTGCCTCTTTGAACTAGGATCTCGTCCTCCTCGGATCCGTTGGATCCCCCACAAGGTAACTTGATTTCTGTAGAATGGACTAAGATCATTTGGGCATCTGATGTAGATCATCATATGCATGCTCATCATCTTTCGAATCTAATTCAAAAATCAATTCTGAAATCTGATTTGAATGGGAAGATACATCATCTTGTATGTCTGGTAAAAGGGAAGGTACAAAAGTATCTGCATGTGGCTCCTAAGGTGCATGCATGGGACTTTCTTCAACTGGACACTCCTCTTAATGATGAGTTTGTCCATTGAAGGATCTATCAACCTGTAACCCTTCACACCTTCAGGATATCCCACAAAGATGCATGTTGTGCTTTGAGGATCCAATACCTTCATTTTGTCTGAGGGTGCATGGACCCATGCACGTGATCCAAAGATTCATAAGTGGTTTACTTTTGATTTGATGCCGCTCTAGGATTCAAAATGTGTCATGTCTTTCATAGATCTATGAGGAGATCTATTTTGTATGTAATTGGCACAATTAAGTGCTTCATGCCTGTTGAAAATTTGGTATGCTCATTTAGCCATAAACAATGTCACATCATTGTCACCCAACCATAGGTATTCACATATACCACCCCCAATCACACTAACCTTTACTTAGAATATTTCCTGCAAGCCTACTTAGAATAAGCGTAGCCATCACATCTCTTCTCAGAGATAAAGTTGCCACCATTCTAGTGAGTCTTGCACTTTGTACTTTTACAGTCTCCATACATTTATTTCATTAATAGAAATCATGTATTGTTATATTTTTTTGTTTCTGTCAATTTATGTGTATTTCGTTGTAATATATTTTCTTTCATTTCATTCCAAAAATTATCCGGATCAGTCGTACCAGAGCAGGTTGCTCTTGATATTTTTTTAGTGCATGTCCCCGATGAGGTCCAAGTATAGCAAGTTGGGTGTTGAGCTTGTCTCTCTTGAGTTAAATCGCTCTCTCACACCCAAGAAACCCTTTATGGCGGCAGAAAAGAAAAACAGTGGAGAAAAATATTCTATTAACCTCTTGCTTGAGAAATCTCTCGCGCGACAGAGGAACGAAATGATGGAGAATTTTTCCCACATCCTTCAATGCCTGCCAATATCAACATGCACATATTCATCAACATGCCACTTTGGAGAAACCTCTCCCTTCAAGGTACAAGTTAATTTTGATATTTCCATATTTGAGGGTCAGATAGATGTGGATGCCTTAGAAAAATGGTTGAATCTGCTAGAGGGTTATTTCCTTGTTCATAATTTTTTCGACAGGGAAAGATCACCTTCGCACTCCTCAAGGCTCTACCCCATGTCAAACATTGGTGGTAAACTTACTCGGAGAAAAGTTCCACAAAGGAATATGGAATATATGGGGTCGAGCCCACTTGGGGATTTTTTGTGGATGCAGTCAAGGAACAATACTATCTTATTGATAACTATAAAGACCAGTACATGAGATGGACCACACTGCAGAAAGAGAAGAGTCAAATAGTGCCGTAGTTCACAAATACGTTCCATACCTTGCGCACCAAGTTGGGTATCAAAGACTCTGAGCGACATATGGTTCTAAAATACCCTGGGGCTCTACATAGGTACATCTAAACCAAAATGGATTTCCTAAACATCTCATTATTGGGAGTTTCCTATCGATATGTTGTCAAAATTGACTAGAAATTTAGGCACCATAACAAATGGGAGTTCGGTTCTGCACACCCGCAACAACCAAAGCATGGTAAATATGTCCCTAACCAACATCCTCCTGAAAACTAGTCCAAGACACAGGAAAATAAGGGTAAAGGAAATACGAAGAATGAAACTAGGTAGTGGTGAGACTTCAACAAAATCCCTCGGCATAACACCGATGAATGTCTCTCAAAACAGTCATTAGTGGTCGAGGTCAAAGATAACGAGCCAAACCCTAATTCAGAATCTGATCCAAAAAATATTGAAAATGGACAGATCATCGACGCAAACACTATTTCTACTATCACGATTGCAACAATTCAACCAGAAGAACTAGTAGATCCTGAAGAGGGGGAGTGCCTCTTCCATTGACAGATGTAGGTGAAGGGGAACCCGTTGCATTTCATTGTTGATAGCGACATCTAGAAGAACCTCATCTCAGTTGAGGTTGTTAAATAGTTGGGGTTGTCGACAACACCACACCCGTAGCCATACAACATTGAGTGGTTTCACGAGGGAGGAGATCTCTGTGTCAGCCAACAATGATGCTTGTCCTATGGCATCCAGTCCTTCAAGGATGATGTAGTGTGTGATTTTTCCCCTATTGATGTCGGTGATGTTGTTTTGGGCCAACCATATATGTGGAAACATCATGTTGTTTATGATTCTCGACCCCGTAGTGTCATTATTACTCTAGGGGGTCATCTCTATAGGATACCAGAGGTAGTTCTAACTATTGTTGCACCAAAACAGTGCCGCAAGGTAATCTATCATACTGCAAAATTCATCCTCTTCACGGTCTATTAAAAGGATGCATAGAAGGCCACTACAACCATTGAACCCTCAACACCTTCTATCCAGAAGAAGAAGATTGCAGAAGAGAAAGAAATTATTGTTTCTTCACCTACAATGGTGCCTACACAATGCCCCGTCAAGCCTAAAGACAATAGGTTGGTGGAACAGATTCAACCGCACCAACAACATGTTTGTGACAGCATTCCACAGACCAAGTAATGCAACTTCTCCAATAAGGCACGCAACTCACCAAGATTCAGATTCATAAAATGATTTCCCCTCTACCCCATGAACTCAACAAAATGGATACCATTACTTCCTAATGGGGGAGGATTGATCCAGGTGGATAATGGTGGCCACCCACATGTTCCAAATTCCAACTGGCTCATCTTGACAGTTTTCAGTTTAGCATGTTTCTCTGTAATGATGACATTTCTTTGTAATTGTGGGTTTTGCACTTGTGAGTTGTCTTGAATCCCTACACAGTATCCAGGTGGATATTGTTGGTCACCCACCTATTCCAACTGAATTATTTTGGAAGTTTTCATGTTAGTACATCTTTTTGTACTTCCAAGGTCGTTTTGGGGATATAAACAGTGTTTTCTTGGCTTGCCACAGTCAAACTATAGAAAAAGTCAGATTTTGATAGCATAATGTGTAGTTCTCTAAAATACCTTTCCAATGGGCTATCACATGCCTAAAACTAAGATTTTATGCAAAAGTTACGACCATGGAAAGTTAATGTACTAAGCTACCCCAACGGGGCCCACATGACTTTTGGTGCTTCATATCCTAGGTTTAGGTTTTTGGATTTCTAGGTTTTTGACATTCATGTTTATCATAAAAAGGCCATCAGAGCCTTATTGTAAGGATCTTCTTGTGAATGAGTGTAGTCGTCACATCTCTTCTCATAGATAAAGTTGCCACCATTCTAGCAATCTTGCACTCTATATTTTTACAGTATCTATACATTTATTTCATTAATAGAAATCATGCATTGCAGTATTTTTCTATTTCTAGAAATTTTTATGTTTATTTCATTGCAATATCTTTGCTTTCATTTCATTCCAAAAATAATATGGATCAGTGGTATCCGAGAAGGTTGTTCTTGATCATTTTTCAATGCATGTCTCCGATGAGGTCCGAGTATAGCAAATTGGGTCTCAAGCTTGTCTCTCTTGAGGAAAATCGCTCTTGCACACCCAAGAAACCCTCTATGGCAACATAAAAGAAAAATGGTGGAGCATAATATTCTATTAACATGTTTCTTGAGAAAGCTCTTGCACGAAAGAGGGATGAAATGATGGAGAATTTTTCCCACATCCTTCAACGCCTGTCGATAGCAACAAGAACAACTTCATCAAGTGACCACTTTGGAGGAACCTCTCCCTTCAAGGTACAAGTTAATTTTGATATTCTCATATTTGAAGGTCAAATAGATGTGGATGCCTTGGAAAAATGGTTGAATCTACTAGAAGGTTATTTCTTTGTTCACAATTTTTTCGACAAGGAAAAGATCACCTTCGCACTCCTCAAGGATCTCCTCCATGTCAACCATTGGTGGGAAATTTACTAGGAGCAAAGTTCCATAGAGGAATCTAGAATATATGGGGTCGAGCCCACTTGGGATTTTTTTTTGGATGAGATCAAGGAACAATACTACCTTGTTGATAACTATGAAGACCGGTATATGAGATGGACTACACTGCGGCAAGAGAAGAGACAAACAGTGTTGGAGTTCACAAATATTTTCCATACCTTGCACACAAGCTGAGTATTAAATATTTTGAGTGGCATTTGGTTCTGAAATACCATGGAGCTCTACATAGGTACATCCAAACCAAAATGGATTTCCTAAACATCTCATCATTGGGAGCTACCTATTGATATGTTTTCAAAATCAAGTAGAAATTTAGGCACCAGAACAAATGGGAGTTCGGGTCTACACATCTGCAACAACTAAAGCATGGTAAAGACGACCCTAAGTAACAACCTCCCAAAACCAGTCCAAGACACAGGAAAAGAAGGGTAAGGGAAAGACAAAGAGTGACACTGGGAAGTGGTCGTGCGACTTCCAAAAAATCCCTTGGCATAACACCGATGAATGTCGCTCGAAACAATCATTGGTGGTCGAGGTCGAAGCCAAGGATTTGAACCCTAATTCAAAATCTGATCAAAAAAATAATGAAAACGGACAAATCATCGACGCACACCCTACTTCTGTTGTCGCGACCACAACAATTCAACTAGAAGAACCAATAGATCCTGAAGAGGGGGAGTGCCTATTCCATTCAGAGATGTGGGTGAAGGGGACCCCATTGCATTTGATTGTTGATAGAAGCATAAATAAGAACCTCATATCATCTGAGGTTTTCAAACAGTTGGGGTTTTCGAAAACACCACACCCACAACCATACAACATCGGGTGGCTTCACCATGGAAGAAATCTTTGTGTCAGCCAGCAGTGTTGCCTTTCTTGTGGCATCCAACCCTTCAAGGATGAGGTAGTGTGTGATGTTTCCCCTCTTGAAGTTTGTGATGTTTTTTTGGTCCAACCATTTATGTGAAAACGTTATGTTTTTTATGAGTCTCGACCCCGTAGTTTCATTATTACTTTGGAGGGTCATCTCTACAGGATACCATAGGTAGTTCCGACTACTATTCCACCAAAACAATGTCGCAAGATAACCTCTCATGCTGCAAAATTCATCCTCTTCATAGTCTGTTCAAAATATGTATAGAAGGACACTACAAACACTGCAACCTCATCACCTTCTATCCAGTAGAAGCATATTGGAGAAGAGAAAGTCGATATTGTTTCTTCACCTACAATGGTGCCTACACAATGCCCCGTCAAGCCCAGAGACAATAGGTTGGTGGAACAGATTCAACCCCTCCAACAATAGGTTCGTGATAGCCTTTCACAGACCAAGCAACACAATGTCTCCAACAAGGCACGCAACTCACCAAGATTCAAATTCAGAAAGCGCTTTCCTCTCTTCCCCGGGCACTCAACACAATGGAGACCATTGCTTGCTAAGGGGGTGCGGGATTGATCCAAGAAATTAATGTACTAACTTACCCCAATGGGGCCCAAATGAATTTTAGCGCTTCATCTCCTAGGGTTAGGTTTTTGGATGTATAGGGTTTTGGCATTCATGTTTATCATAAAAAGGCCTTCAGAGCCTCATTGTAAGGATCTTCTTGTGAATGAGTGTAGCTTCTCAGAGATAAAGCTTCCACCATTCTAGCAAGTCTTGCACTCTGTATTTTTATAGTCTATGGACATTTATTTCATTAATAGAAATCATGTATTGCGGTATTTTTCTGTTTCTGACAATTTTTATGTGTATTTCATTGTAATATCTCTACTTTCACTTAGTTCCAAAAATAATCTGGATCAAAGAATCACCAAGAGAGAGATACCAAGATCAAGAGATGACCATGATCCCTTATTCCTCCTTGCAGCTGCAATTGCAACTCTCCACAAGACTTGCACTCTGACTGGGTGTACAAATGAGCTAAAACGTCCTTATTTATATTAATCTATCCAGTGACGTTTCTCACTGGCCCAACCTGACTTTCTGGTAATTATATTTTATGTTTATCTTTTTCCTATGGACTCGACTTGTATTTCTAGAAGATAATATTCTAATATTATTTATTCTTCTAGGACCACTTGTCTTCGAGGGTTTCCACACATTTTTTTAATGGTTCACTTGCTTCTGGAATATTCTATTCTAATTCATAGGTTACACGTGGAGGTTAATGCCTCCCGCAGCTACCAAAACATTAACAATCCCAAAGTTTTGAGGGAAGGGACCTTGTATGCATCATGAAACTGACCATCTCTTTGAGAGATCGGTTCTTCCTCTTAGCTACCATGTTATGTTGAAGAGTGTATGGAACTGTATACCTACCTCATCATAAATATGTTGTACATACTTGTTTACATAATCCCCCCCATTATATGTGAGGATCTTGATCATCTTCCTGAACTATGTCCCTGCATGCACTTTGAAATATTTGAGATGCTAAAAAGCTTCAAACTTCTTCCTGAGAAAATATACCCAAGTGTGCCTTGAGTAATCATCAATGAAGTGCAACACATATCTCACCTTGTTTATGGAAGGATGAGGAAAATGACCCATGATGTCATTGTGGAAAAGATCTAAGGTAGAGGAGGTCCTCCAAGCCTTCCCTTTCTCAAATTTCTCTTGGGGATGTTTTCCAAGAATACATCCTTGACAAAATCCTTCAGAAAAATGTATGCCAAGCAAGCTTTTGACCATTCCCTGTTTGTTGATTTATTGCATGTACCTAAAATTTAAAAGACCAAATGTCTCGCGCCAAAATCTACTATCATCATTGGCATGCATTAGTAGCAATGCTGAATTGGATTTAACAATAAACTTAGAAAAAATGTACAATCGACACTGGTGATTTACCTCACCTACAACAATCTTGGAGTTGTCTTGTATGTCATATACGGTCACATAATCGGGTGTGAATTCCACCCTTTTTCTCATGCTTGTATGTGCTATCTAATAAAAATAGAGTAGATTCACAGAGAGTTTTAGAACATGCAGGACTTTCTCGAAACTTCCATGTTGGAGATCTACTCTCCCTTGTCTAGTGACTTCCACTGGAGAATCATCACCCATTAGAATGGGAGGACATGTGCATGCAATTAAAGATGATAAGACATATTTTGTTGCTTTCATGTGATGAGATGCTCTGGAATCGAGGATCCATGCATCAAGAAAAGAATGAATAGAAATCAAAGCATGGGAATTACCTTGGTTTTGTGGCACTTTGTCTCCTGGCTTCTTTTTGGCATTCTCAGGAATGTAGTCCCTAAGGTTGTTCTATTGGAGTGTTTGTGCCATGAGTTCTATTGTATTCTTCATGCAAGATGATTAGATATGGTAGTAATGATTGCAGTAACTACACTTTGACTTCCCTTGTTTTCCCTTTTTGGATTTTGAGTTGGAAGAATCATCGGAGGGTTTGAAATTGCCTTCCTTTCTTTTCTTAAGATCCTTATTTCCCTTTCCTTTCTATTTGGAATTTAGATTAGATGGTTTCTCTCATGCACAACAAGTGCATGCACTTTGAACACAACATGACAATATAAGACATACATGTGGTGATAGTGATTGATCTATATATGAGTTTCTCGATCCATGATCAAATGGCAATTGATTCACGTTTCAGGGTTTACAACGAGGTTACAAGTCTAGGGGTCCATATTGTTGGAGGAGGATTATGTGGATTTTACTGTAGATTTTTTAGAAGAAAGTGATATTTGGTTAGTGCCATGTGGCTTAGGGATGGAGATCGGTGGTATTGTTGTCAATTGAGAGGGATATAGTAATGGATTGGCCTGTAGTCAGGTTTTTCCTCATTTGGAAGCCGATCCATCCAGTGTATCAGTTAGCAAAGGCTCGGGCCTCCCCCAAACCACTTTAGGTCGAGCGAATATAGGGTTTCTAGATGCAGGCTCGAGGAGATGGTTTCAATAGTGGTGCTCGGATGAAGCCAACTTCGACTTTCTTCCTGACCTAATGGTGCTAAGGCTTTCTTTGTCGGACTGCCTTCTAGTTTCTTCTTTGTGGAATAACCATGTGCTCGAGTTTGGGGACTTTTTTGGGGGCACAATTCCAACCTTGAGATGTAGTCAGCTAGATCAATAGGAAGAGGGTTTAGTTTTACCACCTTAATAGTTTCTTGTGTTGTCGTGTTTGGGGAACTCAAGCCTGGTTCCAGTGAGTTATGTCTCGACCATCGAAGGGTTTCAACCCATCAAGGTCGGGGGTTTCATTGCGACATCTCTAAACCCGAAAGAACAAAGGGGTTTCCCCCTGTCGGTGGAGATTCTAGGATTCCATGCAAGTGGTTCAAGTGAAATTTCTAGCTTGCTAGGGACTCGAGCCATTGCTTCCCATTCAAAGGCGGAGAATCCAAAGAGTATAAAAAATAAGTTTTTAAAGTCAAGAGGGAAGGTTGGAAACCTGATTTTATGGGAAGACGTGGAATTACAACAATTGGTTATAATGTCAAATCAAACTTTGGTTGGGAGAGAACGGGGACATTCTTTTGCACTGAAAAATGGTCAAGGCTTGGACCACTGTCGCTTGGAAAGATCAGTTGGGTTACGTTCTAGAGATTATGTAGCTAACTCGAAACTAGTTTGATTTTAATTTCCTTGGGTCGGATCATGCTCGGTGGGTCCTTGGAAAAAAACGGAGCATCAACAACACCCCACTGCTACTGAAGCCATGGACGCCACTCTTTGATGCTGGCCAAGAATGAATGGAAAAAATCTCGGTTTGGGTGAGACTTCCAGGCTTACCTACGCAAATTTGGACTCCTGAATCCTTCATGAGGATCGGTAATTTTCTAGGGGAATAATTGGAAGTTGATTTATCTTTTAAGCAAATGGAGCAGCTGAAAGTAACTAGAATTATGGTTAGCATTAATTTCAAGGAAGGGTTGGGCGAGGAAGTAGATCTAAAATGGGGACCCTATGTACACACTCAGAAGTTGGATTATGAGGATGTGCCATTCCACTGTAGGAGATGCCACCAATACGGTCATTTGGTTGTGGATTGTCATCTACCACTTCGGGTTAGGAATGAGGAAAATGCCTTCTCTGCTCAGAAGTAGAGGATAAACTTGACTACATCTGAGAATGAGCATGGAACCGTTTTGGAAACTGAAAGGGTTGTCATGGCTGGGGTTCGGACCATTGAGAAGGAGACAGTTGAGACTGAAGAGATCATTGGTGTAGCTCAGTCAGAGGAGAACACAGCACATGAAGAATATTAGGCAGTGATAAGAAATCATACGCGCCCGGATTTTGATAAACTTTTTCACAACCTCATCCTTCAATTGCCTCACAGGTAATCCTGGTCCTCCCATCTCTTCATTAAATTTTATGTTAAATTCAGTTACTTTGGTTGGAAATGACTGGATTGAAGGATTTTGAAATCTATCTATATCCCCGAAGGTCACCCCCCCCCCCTCTCCCCCCCACAATGTTTTTCCCTCAAATTCAACCTGCTTTATGCTCTACTACCCCTGCGAGTGACTATGAGACAATGTTGAGGGTGGTTTCACGGGTGGGAGTCTTCCTTGGATTTGGGGGGATATTCCACCTGTTATTACTTATGATCCTGAGATTCCATTAGTAAAAATGGGGGTCTGGGGTTAGGACCCTTATGCACAGTGGGAGGCGAAGGGAGAGGAAGAAAGTATTTTTATCAAAATCTCAAGTTAAATCTAGAAGCGACTTGTTGGCTGGAAGGAAACAATCCATTGAAAGGGAGCTTAGAGATACGTGTGCCCATAAGAAGGGTACAAAATGAAAATCATGTCCTTCAACGATTCACCATAAAAAAGTTTCCCTTAAAAGGGTGGTGAATATCACCCTTCCAGATGTAATTCTGGGGACATAGATGATTTTAGGGGATAAATTTCACAAATGGGCTAATTTTCCATGGTTTTTCCCAAAACGATATTCGCTATTTTCCATTTTTTCTAAAAACAATTCACCCAAATTCCATAGAATAAAATTATTTTGCCTTAAAAAAATGCCAAAATTTTAAAGAAACTATATAAAATCCTTACAAATTTGAATATTTTTACAAAACTATCACCAAACATTTTACATTTTGCATATTAAGAACTAGTAATATTAGCCCATGTTTCTACATTTTATTATAAATTTTCATCCTTAAAATCATCCTTGTTGGGGATGGAGAGGTAGTGAGTACTACCTTGGAAGCCATGTTTCTTGGATGGGATTTTTTATCTACGAATGTCAGAGAAAGGTCTAGTGGGTTGGCAGTGGGCTGGAACTCCAGGACAGTCAAGCTATTAGACTCCTAGGGGTTTGAATCTTGTCTTGGTATTGAAGTCTTTTTGGCAGATCTGGGAATGGAGATTCACATTTTCAATATATATGGCCCTTCTTAGGATCGGGTTCCCTTTTGGGATTCCCTTCTCAACAAATCACCGTTTGATGGTGATTCTTTAATTCTGTGATGGGATTTCAATTTCTCGTTGGGATTGGCTGAATTTTGGGGGCATCAAGCTAGAGAAGATCCCCTCTCTGATTGCTTCTCCCAAAATATTACTGTTAAAAACCTTTTTGATGTTGATCCTACCAAGTTGAAACGAACATCGAGGAATAAACGGGTAGGTGAGGATCGGATAGCTAAGAGGATTGACAAGTTTGTAGTATTAGAAATTTTTCTTGAAAGACAAGTGCTTATCAAACAATGGATTGGAAGCGGAAGGGAGTCCGACCATTTCCCTATTTTCTTGGAGATCAGAAGGGGCAATATGAAACCTTCTATCCCCTTCAAATTCAACATCACCTGGCTAAAATATGAATCCTTTATTAATTTAGTTAAGGAAAATTGGACTCCTTTCAACCACAATGCACCTGAATCGACAACTTTTTAGTTCGCTACTAATCTAAAAAAGGTCAAGGAGAAAATAGTTACATTGGACTTTATCAAGAGACAGAGGGATGACCAAGAGTTAAAGGAGATTGAAGAAAGGCTTAATGTGATCTATGAATCTGATGGAGGAGGCTTCCTTTCACAAGAATCCAAAGAAGACCTGATCAGGCTAGAAGACAGGAGGAAAATTTTATTGCATGATAAGGAGGACAATTGGAAACTTAAAAACAAAGTGATCTGGTTAGAAAGTGGGGACAAGAATACAAATTTATTCCAATCATGTGTGAAGGGAAAGTTCTTTTCCAACACCATTTGGAAATTGGAGGATCAACACGGAAATGTAGAAAATTCCTTCGAAGGTATCGCCTAGTTGGGAAAATATCATTTCCAATCGTTATTTAAAGCTGAGGAGAGGGCCTCGATCCTAGAAGTTGTCTTCTTAGCCCAACTATTCCCTATATTTATGGAGGAGGAAGATAATAGGGCTCTAATGGAAGAATTCTCGGAGGAGGAACTAAAAACGACTCTACACAGTTTTCAAAAGGAAAAAAGCCAAGGATCGGACATAAGGCCAATTGAATTCTTCCTGGATATTTATGATGTGTTGGGACAAGACATTCTTCATTTAGTGGAAGACACTAGGGATTCTAGACGCATCCCCGCAAGCTTCAATTCTACATTCATAGCTCTCATCCCTAATCCCGATAATCCTTCTTCCCTTGATGAATTTAGGAATATTTCTCTATGTAATTGCATTTACAAGGTTGTATCAAAAGTCATAGCAAGAAGAGTAAATTTTTTTCTCTCCAATAGGATTTTGAGTGAACAATTTGTGTTTTTGGAAGGGTGCCAAATACATGAAGCTATTGGTGTATCTCAAGAAGGCATTCACAATTTAAAAATAAAAAATATGAAAGGATTAGTACTGAAAACCGATCTTTCAAAATACTATGATAGGGTCAGTTGGTTATACATACATCTTTTACTAACTCATTTGGGTTTTGAGGTTCCTTTTATCAGGTGGGTAATGAACTACATCACTATGGTTCCCTTTGTTGTTCTAATTAATGGTTTAGATTCTCCTTTTTTTCATTCTGAAAGGGGACTGTATCAAGGATGCCCATTGTCTCCTTTGTTGTTCCTTTTGGTAGCGAAAGGGCTTAGTAGAGCGATCAGAGAATCTAAGAGACAAGGAACCTTCTCAAGAATCCATATTTCTCACAATCTAAAAATTTCTCACTTTCTCTTTGTGGACGACGTGCTAATATTTTGTGATGGGAAAAGAAGGGATATTGAAACTCTAGACAACATTCTAAATATTTTCTCCAGGGCTACAGGTATGCAAATCAACGGATGAAAATCAACTATTTCATACCATATGCTCTCTGAGGAGGAAATTAATTCTTATAGGGTGTTGTTTCCTTTTGAGTTAAAGGAGGTAGACAAAGGAATAAAATATCTGAGTTTCAAACTAAAACCAAATGACTATAAGAAGATAGATTGGATGTGTTTAATTGGAAAGATGGAAAAGAGGCTTCAAAATTGAAGTCATAGATGGCTTTCTAGGGATGGAAGACTTGTTCTAGTTAAATAGGTTCTTGAAGATATCTCGATTTACTGGATGTCTCTAGCCTGGATCCCGAAAGGTATTTTGGAAGCAGCTAGGCGTATTTGCTTCAAATTTCTATGGAGTGGAACTTCAGATACCTATGTCCTTCCTTGGTTCAAGTGGGAAAGGATATCAATCCAAAAGTAGCTCGGTGGGTGGGGACTAAAAAATATTTTCCTTTTTTCCAAGGCTCTAGCAGAAAAATGTGTCTAGAGGTTGGTATCAACTTCAAGATTATGGACCAGAGTATTAACACAAAAATACATAGCCCCGAATTCGTTGGAAGAATGGATCAGGAACCCGGAAAAGAAAAATCTGGAGTGTCGATTATCTGGAAATCATTTCTTAGCTCATTTTCGGTCATTGGGGATGGATTTTCATGGAATATAGGGAATGGGAAAAAATTCTGGTTGGGTAGAGACCCATGGTCGGGCATCAATAGAAAACACATTCTCTCTTAACACACATTGGAACAACTTTGAATTCTTGTATTTGTCACCCTCAATCAGATCGCAGATCCATTACATAACACTCTCTGGGCACAAGTGTGGTGTTCATAAAATGGATTGGGGCTAGAAGGAGAAGATATTAGACTAATGGAAGGTTACATTTATGCTCTTAGGACATCTCATATTAGATTAAGATATAGGGAAGATGAATTGGTATGGATTCATACCCCATTAGGCACATACACCCCAAAAGAAGGATATATCCATATAAGTATTGAGCATCATCAGAGGGATATGATATGGTGGTCGAAAAGGCTCTGAAAATATAAATGTCTGGAAAAAAAAGACTCTTTATGTGGAGTTCACTAGAAAATAAAGCCCCAACTTGGGACAACATGCAGAAAAGGATTAATCAGGGACCTGGATGGTTCTATCTATGCAAAAATTATGAAGATATCGTTTCGCACCTCTTCTTGGGTTGTCTCTACTCTCAGGAGGCTTGGAGAGAGTGCACAAATTTGTTGGGGGTGAATTTTAGCTGGAGTGGGACCAACCTAGAGAGGGCTTGGAAGATTTGGTTAGAAAGAAGAGATCTTAAACAGGTAAAATCCCTCCCACTATTAATCATCTGGGGAATATGGTTGGCTCGAAATAAGGCCATCTTTCAAGAAAATCCCATTGTTCGTGAAATAACAACTCAAAGTCTTTCAATTCTTTCATTTTTCCCTCAGGAGAAGGATCAAGAAGGTATTTGTGTGATCCAATAAGAAGAGATTGGCAAAACCAAACCTTGGGGATATTTCAATGGTGCCTCCCAAAACTTAATATGTGGTGGTGGGGCACTTTTGTATCTAAATGACTCCGACTAATTCAATATGTCGATGGGTTTGGGAGAAGGAACAAAGAACTTTGCAAAACTATTGAGATTAAATCTTCTTCTCATTTTTGTTATCGAAAAAGGTTGCATGGAACATAATTTTTTGGGTGACTCAATGTCAGTGATAAATTGGTCAAGGGGAACACAGATATGCCTCAATATAAGATTAGAAACAATTCTTGAAGAAGTTAAAACATTGCATAGACCTTCCATCCTTCTTTATAAAGAGACCTTCCAGAGTGCTCCAAATATCGTTTGGAGCAGAACAAGATTCAACATGAAACAATAGCTCGAGAGAAATTGACATGAAAATGAGACCGAAGGCCTCATCCATGTGTTTGAAGCATTTGTATTTTTAAATCATTGATGTGGGTCCATTCTCTATAGCCATGGTAATTTGGTACATGCCTCTACCTCTTAGAAAAACTAGAATCTTTATCTTCAACTCGAAATAATTGTGTGGCGTGAGAAGAACTAACAACAAAAATTTCATTATTTTTTACTACTTCAATATTTTGTACCTACAAATGAGTGCTTTTGTGCTTTCTTCCTAGCAACCTGTGGGATATGATACCATGTAGAATTTGGTTGAAACATGCACAAATAATCTAGCTAGAAACAATTCACGCAAAGCTTGCAAAGTTGAGAGAGAGAGAGAGAAGAGAGATGGAGAGAAATAATAGAGAATTGTATTAACCAAATGAGATAATGGAAAAATACACATTATATACTCTACATGGATGAACTAATGCACCATAGTAGTGATATAGAGATATGTGAACACACACTATCATACTCTAGAGTGAATCGCAACCTAGTTCTAGTTAATTGTCCGTGAAATCACAGGTTAACTCGCTAATCACAAGTGGAGTGAGGAGAGAATCATGCATGCACATGTGTAGCGCCTTACTGGTGATGATACCAAGGTAAGTGCATGCTCATGGTGATGATCCCAAGGTGATCATGCAACACTTGGTGATAATACCGAGGTTTCCATGCAAGACTCTACTCCACTAATCTAACAGAAGTGTAATTGAGTAACGATTGAAGAGGATGTGGCACCCTCATCTAGGGGAGAATATTCTCATCTAGGGGAGAATATTTTTGACTAGGTGTTAGGTACCATATGTATTATAATATGCATAAAAGGAAATATTATAGCAAATACCAGTGAAACAACAAAATATAGAGAACCACAACACCAAAAATGATACCTTAATTGATAAAAAACCAAGTTCACTTGTCTCTTCAAGAGGGAAACCTCCAGTAGAGAATAGCTCTATTACAATAGTTCTCAAGACAAGACTTTTCCATGCCTTCTACTTCTACTTATACTAATTCTATCTTCTAAAGAACATTCAAGAGGAAGATATTTCTAGAAGCGAAAACTTCTATAAAGTCTTATTACATTAGACTTGTTCACATTATTAAATAAAACTTGTTAACTAATGTCAGCCTTTATTACATGGAAAATATATTATTCTACCTATGTGAGGGGTTAGGGAGGTTAGGTCCCTAAATTTCCCTCCCCCTTGAAAAAAAACCTTGTCCTTAAGGCTTGAGATGAGGAAATTGTTGCAAAATGGTAGCTGACTCTTAGGTGGCATCTTATGGAGTTGTATCTTTCCATTGAACTAACACTTCCTTAATGGTGCACTAATGGAGACAACACTCTTGCTAGTCCAAGACTTCTTGTGGATGTAACCAAATGTAACCTTCTTCATCCAACTCAAGGAGACTGGTTTGAATTTGGCACTTAGTTCCAATCACTTTATTTAAGCATGAGACATGGAAAACAAGATGGAGCTTAGAATGACTTGGTAGAGAAAATTGGTAGGCCGCATGCCCCACTTGCTTGAGAATAGTATAAAGACCATAAAATTTGGGGGCAAGTTTCTGACAGTGTTCAACTTTGAGTGAATTCTTCTTATAAGGTTGAAAATGAAGAAACACTAAGTCCCATTCAATGAATTGATGTCTGAAACGACCCTGATATGCTTGTTTCTTCATGTGATTATGAGCCATGACCAAATTTTCTTTGAGAGTGCAGAGAATGGCCACTTGGACTGTAAGATTTTTGTCGACCTCCTGAACCTTGGAGACACCTAGCATGTATGACAGATTTGACGGTGTATTTTTTCTGTAGATTGCTTCAAAAGGAGTCATGTGAGTGGTAGTATGGTAAGATGTGTTGTACCACCATTCAACTAGGGGTAACCACTGAGCCCGCTATTTTTTTTCGGATACAAAACATCGCAAATATGTTTCCAAACACTTGTTGACAACTTCAATTTTTCCATCATTCCGGAGATGATATGCAGTGTTGAAATGAAATTGGGTTTCCTGGATCCAAAACAATTATTTCCAAAAGTTGTTGGTGAAAGTTGGATCTTGGTCAGAGACAATAGAATGAGTCATGCCATGGAGTTTGAATATGTTATCCATAAAAAATTGAGTCACTATGGATTCAGTGAATGGGTGTTGAAGAGAATATAAATGAGCATATTTGGAAATACGATCTACTACCACCATGATGACCAACTTATTTCTCAATTTAGGTAAGCCAACAATGAAATGCATAGAAATATCCTTCCAAATAGAAAATGGAATCGAGAGTGTTTGGAGTGTTCTTGGAGATTTGATTGTTTCTCCCTTATTGCATTGACATGTATCACAGTCAACCACGAAGTTGTGGATATCCTATTTCATACCATCCCAGAAAAAAGAACGTTTGACCCATTCATAAGTTTTGGTGAACCTTGAATGCCCAACTACAAGTGAATCATGCAACACATAAAGCACCATGGATTTAAGGTTTGATTGTTTTCTTTAATACAGTCAACCTTTATAGTGAATCTCTTCATTGTGCCAAGAGTGTCCTGGAGAAGCTTGAAGATATTGTTGCAATTTTTGGATCAATCTAGAAAGTGTGGGGTCTTGGAGCCATTCCTGGTGAACGACTTGAAACTTGTATGCTACAATGAATGAGAGGGAAAATATGGACACTTCTTCTTCATATTTTCTTGAAAGAGAATCAACAACCACATTTTATTTTCCCTTCTTGTAGATGATCTCATAATCATATCGAAACAACTTGTTCACCCATTTTTGTTTCTCCAAGGATGAAATTATTTGTTCCATAAAACAATCGAGGCTACAATGATCAGTTTTTATTTGGAAGCATTTCCCCAATAGATAAGGATGCCAAAGATCCACTACATGCAAAATAGACAACATTTCCTTTTCATAGGTTGATTGGCCCAAATGTCACTCTGATATTTGTTTGCGAGTGAAATCCAAAGGTCTACCATCTTGCACAAGGATTGCCCCAATTCCTTTCTCTAACGCATCACATTCCAGGACAAAAGTCTTGGTGAAGTCAGGTAGTGTTAGGACAGAAGTTGTGCACATAAAATCTTTCAAGGCTTGGAAGGATTTATTAGCTGCTAGAGTCCAACTGAAAGCAATCTTTTTAAGGAGAGTAGTGAGAGGAGTTGCAATTTTTCCATAATCGCGAACAGTTTTGTGATAATATCCTGTTAAACCCAAGAAACCACACAAGATTTTAAGATTTTTAGGGTGAGATCAATCCTTCATAGCTTCAATTTTCTTAGGATCCACTTGTACACCATCCTTTCCTACAATATGACCCAGGTACTAAACTTGGGAATCCTACACCCAATTTCATCTCGATGTAGGTCCCACACTTCAAGGGTGACTAGGTCACTCTAGGGAGGTGATCCCGATGACCCTAGGGGGAATGATATGGGGATGGATAGAGATGGAAGTGAATACCCTAGAGGTCAAGTCTAAGTGGACTGAAATGTGGGAAGATATGCCTTGTAATTTTAGTGATTGTTTTCCCAAAGGTATAGTACTTCTCCGGATGATTGTACCTTCCCAAGACACAAGAAAATCCAACTTGCAATGATATATGTTAGTATGGATCAACAAGTTAAGCTTGGTGTCCCTAATTTGCAGTAGTAGATGACATTTTATATTAGTAATTAAGACATTCAAAACAACATGTAAAGCATAAGATCAATCAACAATATTATCAATGAGTATGGCAATCAATTATGACTGAAAAATGGCAGTTTGAGGCTAAATAAAGCAAGTTGTTATAACATGTATTTTCTGCAGAAAATTGTGTCCTTATGGCTGTAGAATTCATTCACTTTTGTCAGCAAATTACACCATCAAAATATGCCAACAAGTAGCCCAAAAGATGTGCCCTAGTTAGTAGAGTTAGTGTGCAAAATTTAGGAGCTATTCTAGGGTTAGTTTAGGAGTTATGGTTAGTAGTTTATATAGGTTAGATCAGCCATAATGGTTGTAGGTTAGGGTTTTTAATAGAAAGTAAAGTATTGGGAGAGAGGGGACTCCCTAGTAGGGGAAGACTCCTCTCAATGAGGCAAACCAACTTCAAGCAAGAGACCTTTCAAAAGATCAAAAAAAAATCAGTTTCCCAAGGCAATGATTTTATATATCCAATACAAAAAATATATGATTAGTTCCTTTACTATTGGGTTAATGGAGTCAAATAAATAAATATCTAGAGAAGATACCTCCTTTGGGGTGTAAGTATTTTTTACTTCCCAAGGCAAGTTTCTCTAGCTAGGGTTTAATATACTTCTCTTGGCAAACCCTTGTTTAACCAATAACATGAACCATAAAATTATGAATACTATGGTGGGGGTGTATGCCCTTATACTTCCCACCTAGCTCCTAGAACAAAAATCCTTGACTTGAAAAGAATGATAGCATAAGAGTAAAATACCATACCAAAATCAAGAAAGATGCTAAGATAATCCACCATAAAAGCTATAAAGCATTCATCCAAGGCTAGAGCCTCACTCCTCCATCAACCATTCATCAATATAGCCATAAAAAAGTGTACAAGAGACAAATAGAGCCAAAGATAACGAAAATATCAAACCAATACTTCTCACAATGAAGGAGAGTTATGCTAAAATGAGATCTTATGATCTCTTATTTATACAAAATGTCACTAAGGTGACTTGTCCACAATATAAGGGGTAAACCAAAAAAATAGGGGTCAACAACCCTAATATTTCCCCTTTTAACAAAGTAATATTAAACAATTCATCTAAATTTTCACTTTTGCACAAATAAACCCTAATTTTACATGGACATCTTCCCTTTAGGGGACGTTTTGCCACTTTGAAGATGTTGTTGGTGTTGGATAAGCATGGGTAGGCCTCCAAAGACCACATGTCAAGAATCTAGATGATTTCATCATGGTGAAGACCCTCTTCTCCTCAAAACATCCATGTGTCAATGAGTGTAACCTCGCCACCAAACCCTAACCCCCTAGGTGATGTCATGCCTCTAGGAGTGACATTTTGCCTCTCCTAGGAAAAAGTTTTGGCATGTGGGGGATAGGATATGTCATCCAAGTCAATCTTAAGGCCTTTCAAGTCTGATATTTCTCATCTGACATGAGGGCCCTTGGAATCCAACATGTGTGATTGTATCCCTATGGGAGCCCAAGCTAGGCTTGTTCTCCCAAAGTTGTCCACCAACTAGGTCTTGCAAAGACAAATAAGCATGCCCTACAAGGATCCCAAGTCATAATATCATGATAAGTGAATCCAATCAATAAATGAGCCACCTAAACATGTTCATCAAAGATCACTATAGAAAACAATTAAATGCTCAAAGAGACTATGCGAGTTGTCAAGATTGAATATGGGAGGGTTGATGAGGTGTCCTATTAGGTAGATCTTGTCCTAGGTCAAGGAGAGTTTCCAAGAGATCCCTCTCTAAGACATGTAAAGTGGATGAAGTGGTTGGGGTCAAGACTGAATGGGAATAGGTCTCATGACATACAAGGGATTGTAATGTCTCATTCATGGGTGCCTTTGTAGAGGGTGTGTAGTACCTTCTTCTGCAATGCACTTTTTCCAAGCCCATCAACTCACTTTTATCTTTCTTTCTTTGTACTTTCTTTCAATATAGAATAAGGAGAGTTTGAAGGTCATTGCCTTGGCATGGTGACCAGATGATGGAAATGTCACCCACATACACCATAGTGGAAATGAGAAGGTTGGATCATGATGAGACCCCCTTTCTCTCAGCCATGCAATTGAGAGCCATTACCCTAGTTTGGTGACCATATGATGGAAATGTCATAGCACTAGATATTCATGGACGTGATAGGTTGGATCGTGATGATACCTCCTATCCTTCAACTAACCTTTTAAGTGTTCGTTATTGTATTGTGGGCCTCATTTACTAAAATATAAGTGTTTCATTTATTTCTTGGGTGATCCTTGGGAAAAGCATCTAGAAAGTTTATACAAGGTTTTTATCTTTTACCTAACATCAACCCCTCTAGGCCTTCAACCCCTTCTTGGGTCAATACACCCTAAAATACCAAGAGATAAGGAAATGGAGGGGAACAATGATGGAAAGTGGTAAGTATGGCCAGGAATGGTACAATGGCTCTTTAAGGGAGTTCCTAGTAGCAAACCCATCCCCAAGGAAGACCACTTACTAGGGCAGAATGTCAAACACCAAGGTGAAGCAGGGAAAAAGGCATAATGTCCAAGCATATATCATGAAATCTAGAGCAATCTAAGATACAACATACTCAATAGACTTAAATATTGAAATGATTCTCACCATAATACTGACTTGTACTTCATGGAGCAAGGCCCACTGCCTTCCGGAACCCAATTGATGTGGTGGATGCCATCTGGAAATTTGTGACCATCTGTGGTGGTGAGAGGGGTTTCCATCTGTGCAAAAGGGTATTGTTGTTCATGTAGTCTCTCGACACTAAATATCTGAAACCTGAGGGCCTCGAGACATAATCTCCTTAGTTATCCACAAAATGGGGATAACATCTGGCTCCTACTTGGGGACATGTGCTCATCGTAAAGTGCATGAGAACCACAACATCTCCTGGTAGACCTGTGCTTGCCAGGAAACATCAAACTTTCAAGTGCAGGATGACTTATTCATCCTTGTTCTCATATGATCATAATCAAAACCAACTAAGCTAGAAAAAGATAATTTTGATAATTTTTTTTGAAAATTTCCTACACAATTTTTCTTATTAACAATTTGGGCAATTTAGCAATCGAATTATGTTAATAGATCTCACAACTTTCCATTAACATTAAACATTTTACATTATAGTCTGTATTTCCTACATGTAGTCTTTCCCAGCCACAGTTTTACCAGCTGAATGACAAATCTATGTGCTTTAAAGACGCTGATAGGACACGTATCTACCCTGGAAAAAATCCCCATAGTTTCTATAGAGGAAAGTGCTATGATACCACTTGTTATGTACCAGATGTATTATAATAAGAAGAAAACATAAATATTGCAAAAAATACCAGCGGAACAACAAAATATAGAGAACCACAACACCAAAATTGATACCTTTATTGATAGAAAGCCAAGTTCACTTACCTCTTCAAGGGGGAAACCTCCATCAGAGCATAGCTCTATTACAATAATTCTCAAGACAAGACTTTCTAATGCCTTCTACTCCTATTTATACTAATTATATTTTCTAAAGAACATTCTAAAGGAATATATTTCTAAAAGCATAAGATTTTATAAAGACTTCTTACATTAGACTTGTTCACATTATTAAATATGCCTTATTAACTATTGTCTACCTTTATTACATGGAAAATATATTATTCTACCTACGTAAGGGGTTAGGGAGGTTAGTTCCCTAACATCATAGACATCCTCAACATAGGTGGGTATGTAATATCTCCAACAGGAAAAGATCCATTATGCCCCTTATCCTACTATTCCCTAAAATTTATGGAACATTTATAGCTGCCACAAAGCACACTTCCATATCATTAAAATGTTGTTAAACCTAGTTAAATGGTCGAAATGAATCATGGAACCTTTATAGCTGCCCCAAAGCACACGTCCATATCATTAAAATGTTGTTAAACATAGTTAAATGGTCGAAATGAATCATGTTGGACTGGAGAAAAGTATCCAAAAGCATCAACTAATTGTCAAATGGTAGAGGATGGTTATAAATAGTTACAATTATCTTATAATAGTCTTAATAAAATTGCGCTCATGTAAAAATGTAATGCCATTATAAGGTTTCAAACTACTTTTACTTGAAGTATTT
>ML787814.1:93296-139732 GCA_009831015.1 Picea engelmannii | reverse complement strand
ATTTCATAGTGGTAACTAATTGTAAATTTAATTTCATATTTATCATCAACTTGATGTAGTTATAATGTTGAAATGTTTAACTATATTCCTTTTTGGGTGTGTTTTGTTGTGTCATTTATATTTGATATCTATATGATGAGGTTGATTTTACTAGTAAAGTCTACGAAGGTATACATACCCTACCTCCTCTAGATTTGAACTTGTGACCTCTTAAGAGGAAAGAGTTATTCTTAACCATTAGACCCACTCAAATATATACGTTGATCCAATCATTATAAGTTTAATGATTCAATATTTAGATTTAAATGGAAATATTTTCAAATAAATATAATAAACATAATAACAAATATTTACCATAACATACTTGTAGTTAAATATCTTTCCCTTTTCTTAAATAATAATTGAGTTAAGTTGTTGTTTTATTCTTTCACTTTTGTATTCAAATAATTGAATGAACCATTCATTTAACCCTAAGACTCTTTCCCCTCTAATAATCATTATATTGAATTAGAGTGTCTTTCTCTTATATTATAAGGCCTTTCTTTCCATTGTAATAATAATAATATTAAATTATAGTGTATTTTCTTTGTATTAATAACTATAATTATATTGAACCATGTTAGTGGTATATTTTATAATTATATTGAACCACATATTAGTGGTATATTTTATAATTATATTGAACCACATATTAGTGGTATATTTGATAAAGCTTATTAATTATAATTTCTTTAATATATTTTTTTAATTTTAAAAGATAAGTTATTTAAATTTATTAAACATTTTATTTAAATATATTATAATTAAATATTTTTAAGAGTTTAATTTAGAAATTATATAATTTCATTAAACATTTTATATTATAATTAAATATTTTTAAGAGTTTAATTTAAAAATTATATAATTGTTTTTTTTTTTTAAATAAAAAAGGAACCATTTATATTGACATAGGCAAAATACAACACTGTTGGGGATGCCAGCTGTCCCGCCTTAGCAGGAAACCGAGGCAGCTGGACATCCCTGTCCACATATCATCATCCTTGCAGAGCAGACTGAGAGTAACAAAATTAACACTGCTATCTCCCGCCCATAGGAAACCGGGAGTAACAAAATTAAAACTGGTGTTTGCAGCTAAAACTAAAGCATATAGAAAGCTAACTATCCTCAAGCATATACTAGTAAGACAAAACCACAAGCAAAGTTGGGATCTAAACATCAGGTAACCTCGGAGCCCAGGAGAGTGTCGGCAGCTTCAGTGTGCCTCCATCGTGCAGGGAAGGTGTACGCTCTGGCACATGTTGGACACTGTTTCTTCGGCGTAGCTCTGGAATGCGCGGCGAAGAACATGTCTATCCTCTACTCCAGCCGCTCGATGCGAAAGACCTAGTCTTCGAGGAGATTGTGCACATCAAAGATGAAGCTGAGGTAGTCCGCATGGGGTGAGGGTGGTTGCGTTGGGCTGGTATCTGCAGTCGCTTCCGGCGCATGAGTTCCCGTGTCGGCTCTAATGGGCTCAGGAGGAGCCTCCTCCTCCACATAGCAAGGAGAGTAAGGTTCTTCGTTTCCACTGTCGTCGGGGTTGCGCTTCCCACCTGCCATCCCTGAAGTGTTGTCCATACCAATACATGAGCGGGGGTTCCAGTTTTCTGGGACTGTGAACAAGGTGTGCTCGAGGGGGCTCTCCTGTCCTTCGTCCGGGATCACCTCCTCGACAAATTCCATGCCCTGCATCCTTCTCCTTCTGGCAGCCACTGCCATTGCTTTTTCAAAGACCTCCTTGCGTTTTCGCCTCGACTTCGTTGCATGCCAGGCCGCTCCTCGTCGCGGTGTTCCCCTGAGTCGTGGCATGGCGATGCCAGGTGATAATGCGGCCAAGCGGTGCGTCCGCTTCAGTCGGACGGGAACAACCTTGTTGTGGAGCGAATGCTGGTGCAAGACAGAGGGTCGCAAGAGCTCTCTATCTCCGGGAGTTTCACTGCGAACAATGAACCTTAGCATGATGTCGATTACGATATACAGCGCCATCTCTTCCTGCATTAAACTCTGAACCTTAGTGCGGGTACCTTCTCCTTGTGCGAGCAGGCTCCGCATTTGAATACGCCTGTGTAAATTCATGGCAAGTTAATGTGTATTTGACGTGAGTCGGTGGGTGCCGTGCCTCCCCGTCCCAACTCGCAGCCACGTGGTCTCCTTTGCCTCGTTGTCACCCCATCCGGGGATAAAAAAATTATATAATTGTTAATGTTATTTTAATATTTATATTATTAAAAAAAATATTTTAAATGTCTATTAAATGTGGATATTTTATTTACAATTACAAAATATAAATATTTAAAATAATAAGAATATATTGTAGAGAAACATTCCATGCTGTGCAAAAATTTTGAAGTAAATAAGTATGTTTTAAGTTATTAAAATTATTTTTTTAAAATATATTTATATAAATTTAAGTATATTTTATTTTTTTTATTTATACAAATATTTTAAGTTATTAAAATTTTTATTTTTTAAATATATATTAAGTTATTAAAATTTTTATTTTTTAAATATATTCATATAAATTTAAATATTATTGTATTTTTCTTTATTTATACCAGTATTTTAAATTATTAAAATTATTTTTTTTAAAATATATTCATATAAATTTAAATTGAAGTATTATTTTATTGTCTTATTTTACATTAATGGTCAAAGCTACATGTCATATTAAAATGTAGTTCTTCTATACAAGTAAATCTTATGTCGATGAGTTTGTTGGGTTATGATTAATAGTTGAGATGGAACATGGCCACATTAAAGGTTGTTTAAACCCCAACATGCATAAAATTTTGGAGATTAAATTATCAACTCACACTACACTACTTTAACTTATTCTTTCGCATGCACATAAGTGACGAAGAGTGTACAATTTTCCTTTTCCTTACTCTTTATCACTAACATTAGTAGCAAAGAGTGTACAAAGGGCATTTCTCTTACTCTTCCTCACCTACATTAGTAGCAAATAACGTATAGTGACCCTTAACTACATTCAAGCAAAAATCATTTTCCCTTATTCTACAATAAGGGAAATGCACTCAATATGTAATAACTTTGATATGTAAGAAAAATGCATTCAATATTAAAAACCATTTTCCCCCAAGCAAAAGCCATTTTCCCCATTATATGTAGACTATAAGTGAATATATTTGATATAATATTTTATTATATAATTTTTAAATATATTTTATATAATTTTTTATTATTCAATATTAAAAAATAAAAAATTGGTATGTGTATAATTGAACCCAA
Source organism: Picea engelmannii (assembly GCA_009831015.1). Taxonomy (NCBI): domain Eukaryota; kingdom Viridiplantae; phylum Streptophyta; class Pinopsida; order Pinales; family Pinaceae; genus Picea; species Picea engelmannii. The sequence goes on along the minus strand of ML787814.1, from coordinate 136,444 downwards.
AATTATTTTATGTTAAAATGCAAAGTAAGTAAAAAAAAATTCAAAGAGAGATGAGTTTATAAATTTGAGTTGAATTAATTTGTTTGACCTTTTGGGTGGGGTTGTTGAGATCTTGCATGACTCATGTTTGAGGTTGCCACAAGGGATCGAGGATGAGATCTATAGTTTCAACGATTTTAATCATTTGATGATAGATATTACACTTGATATTTTTCGTTCTTCGTCCTACATCTCCATCTCTTGGTTCACTTCAACTTTTACAGTCGCTCATCCTACATGGTATATTAATTAATCAAATTAAGTTATAATTTCTAACACAATAAATACAAGGAAACTCTTACCTAAATTGGAGCAAGTGGTGATTGGGATGTGGTGTTTCCATGCAAAAAACACATGTTGATCCAAGTGGATACTAATGGCCACCCATTTATTTCACTAACTCATAATAGTTTCACATCTTCGTATTTCTACTACAATTTTTTAGGTCTCAAACTTTTGTTGTGTTTTTTGGGCATTTCCCTTACATTTTTTGCAGTTGACATAGACCATAGAATATTTGATTGTGTGGCTTGAAAAACACATAGAGCATGGATTCATCTTTGTAATGGTCCAGGAAATTCCCTAAACAAATTTTATATGCAAAAGTCGTGGCCCTCATAAATTGATGTGTCAATTAGCTTCCTCGAGACCTGCATTCCTTTTACCACATCATCTCCTGGGGTTAGGGTTTTGGGATCTTTGGGATTTTTCCTCTTAGGGTTTTATACTTTATATTAGAAAGGAATTCTTGGCCTCTAATAATGTACCCTTGTGAATGAGTGTAGCCGACACATCTATCTTTAAACATAACCTGCCACCATTCTAGATGGTTTGTGTTGTTTTGCATTTTATACTATTTCTATATTTCATTCATTTTAAGATAATTTGGGTTTCATTGTATTATTGTGCTCTCTGCAATATCTTTGTATGTTTCCATTTATATTTCTACCTTCATTTTGTTCTCTACATAATCTAGATTAGTGGTATAAGAGCAATATGCTCTTGTTGTTTCTTTATGCATGTCCCTGACAAGGTCAAGGTATAGGGAGTTGGGTCTTGAACTAATTGATATAGGGGAAGACTAATCTTGTTGTCTTAGTGGCCTACCATGGTGGAGGAAAAAATATATGACATAATAAGATATATTATCAAGTTGTTGCTCGAGGAATCCATTGCACAACTAAGAAACTTGATAATGGATATTTTTTCCTAGATCCTTCGACAAATATCAATGATGATAGAGACACCTTCAACAAGAAGTGATTTTGGTGTGAAACACCCTTAAAAGTACATGTTAATTTTGGCATTCCTTCATTTTAAGGCCAGGTAAATGTAGACGCTTTGGAGAAATGGTTAAATTTGCTAGGAGTTATTACTTTGTTAAAAAAAATCGACAACGAAAATATCACCTTTGCGCTTCTTAAGTATCTTCCCCATTTGAAATATTGGTGGGACACTTACTAGAAGAAACATGTTGGAGATGAGTTTGCAACATTTAGGACAAACCCCATTTGGGTGTCTTTTGTTGATATCCTCAAGGAAGAATTCTACCATGTTGGGAACTATCATGACCAATACACAAGATGGAGAACTTTGCACCAAGAAAGAGACTAGATAGTGCCAAAGCACACCAATATATTACACACCTTGCACTCAAAGTTGGGTACCAATGAATCCAAGTGGCACTTGGTTTTGAATTAACACAGTGGCCTACATAGATACATCCAAACATAAATGGATTTCTTGGACAATTTCTCACTAGGAGTTGTTTATCTATATGTTGTCAAAATCAAGTTAAGATTTAAGAAAAAGAATAAGCAAGAGTTTGAGTCTACAAATACGCCAATTATAAAGGAGGTCTTTTCAAGTGGTTGGTCATGTATTTTGGCATCACTAATCAAGTCTAAAGAAGGCCTTTTCAAGTGGTTGTTCATGTCTTTTGTCTTAACTAATATTCTAGCAACGTTCATGAGGGTGATGGATGATATCTTGCTATCATTCACAATTTATTTTGTGGTTGTATATTTGGATGATATCCTCATCTTTAAAAAAACTTGAGTGTAACATTTGCAGCACATTCAATAGGTCCTCAACACCTTCTGACATCACAAGTTATATGCCAATCTGGAGAAATACTCATTTGACATGCAGAGAATTTAGTATCTAAGATGCATCGTGGATGAACATGGTATGCATGTGGATCTAGTCAAGATCCAAGTCATTTTTTATTGGTTTTCCTTGACAAATATAATAGAGCTCCACAATTTATTGGGCGTCACCAACTTCTATCGCAGGTTCATGTTGGTATTCTCTCATATCACTTGGCACCTAAGCCAAGTGACCAAGGGTGGATCCAAAGTTTCCATGTTCATTTGGGCTGAGTCACAATAGAAGGAATTTGATTCAGATCTAAAGAATTGCATTTGCTTGTCACCAGTACTCACTCAACTAGAATTGCAATAGATTTTCATGATTGAAACAAATGCTTCATACTATGTTGTCAATGCAATCCTCACTTAGCATGGACATCTAATGATTTGTATACGTATATGGATATTCCACTAGAACGGTTCGTCATAACAAATCTTGCAATAACATGCAACTTTTATTATGCAAATTTTTTTACTTAGATTCCATATTAATTATTATTAGTTTTGTGCTCATATTTATGAAAACAAATAAAATCAAAATGAAGAAGCAAGTGAACACACCATCCACAGAAATGAACAAAATAAATGACCTAGGAAACCCAATAAGAGATAAAACTCATCTAAAAGGTGATGCATGTGCTATGTTCTCTTTTCTTCAGTTACGAAATGAAAGTACAAAGAAAGGGGCTATGGAATTTCCTTTAACACCATGGCCTAAATGGTTGCTACAAAATATTCTACCTCCTCTATTATGCTCTAATATCCCACTCCAAGATGCTCTTCTCGACTATGGAACAAGTAAAATGCTAAAAGAATGGAACCCCTTCTCTTCCTAGTATCCTAGTGTTTAACATATCCTAATAGTCGTCTATTCTTAGTGTTAGGGTTTTTGCATGCCTCAATCCTCAATTAATGTTAGGGTTTTGGACCTTCTAGAATATTATTGAAAGTAAACACATGTCTAGCCCCACATGTGTGAGTAATGGGTGTTAATGTGGCATCCACTCAATACCACGATTGTCAACAAGGTAGGTCAACTTATGGGAGGCATAACTTCTACATATGAACTCCGATTGAGGTGATTTTCACATTGTTGGAAATCTCTCGGTGTGTTGAACAACATCAAGAGGCTAGGAGCTATGATAAAAAAAAATGACCCCAAAAGGTGCCATTTGATGCCTCAAATTGATGTCAGATGATTCCTTATCCAAGTGGATATTGCTGGCCACCCACCTATTCCAACTAGTTCCTCTTGACAGTTTTTAGTTCAGCATGTTCTTTTGTAATTCCTTGTAATTGTGGGTTCTACACTTCCAAGGTTGTTTGAATCCCTACACAACTTCCAGGTGGAGATCAGTGGTATCCAAGCGGTCTACTATTCATTTATTTATTTATTTTTATGCATGTCCCCGACAAGATCTAGGTACAAGAAGTTGGGACTCGAACCAGTCAAGCCTTTGCAAGATCGTTTGCACTGAGTCCGGAAACGACCCATGGGGGACAAGAAGAAAGATGATGGAGTAGGAGATCCTTTTAAAATGTTTCTCGAGGAAGCCCTTGCACAAAAAAGGAACAAAATGATGGAAAATTTGCACATATCCTTCGGTGACTCTCCACGGGAGATGCATCTTCATCAAGTAGCCATGCAACCTCCTTCAAGGTACAAGTAAATTTTGATGTTCCATTATTTGAAGGACTGATAGATGTGGATAGTGTAGATAAATGGTTGAATCTGATCGAAGGTATTTTCGGTCCATAATGTTTCCGACAAGGAAAATATTACTTTTTCACTCCTCAAGGTCGTCCCCCATGTTAAGGACTCGTGGGATACTTACTCTGTGAAAAGGACCATAGAGGAATCTGCAATATTTTTGGTCACACCTACATGGGATTCCTTCAGGGATGTCATTAAAGAACAATACTACCCTGTTGGAATCTACGAGGACTAGTACACAAGATGGACCATGCTACGTCAGGAAAAGGACCAGACAGTACCAGATTTCACCAATATTTTCCATACCCCTTCCATACCCCATGCACCAAATTGGGTATCAAATACTCTGAACGACATCTGGTGCTCAAATAACTCGGTTTTCTACATAGATACATTCAAATAGAAATAGAGTTTATGGACATCGCATCATTAGGTACGGCTTATAGATATGTTGTCAAGATCGAGCAGAAATTTAAGTAGAAGAGGTGAGATTTTGGATCTTCAAACTCCTCACAACTAAAGCAGGGAAAGGCGGCCCCAAACCACAAAACAAGGGATAGATCAAACATTGGCACTCTCAGGACAACCAATCCAATCTGCAACACAAGGGTAATGACAAGTCAAAGGAGGACACGGGAAAATGGTGTGAATACCATAAAATCCATTGGCACAACACCGAAGAATGTCACTCCAAGAAGTCACTCATGGCTGAGTTGAAAGCTTCTGAGTCAAATGAAAATTTCGACTTTGAATCAAATATAGAAGGATGGAAGTGGATTATCGATGTCAAAACCAGTGCCACTGTCGCTACCACCAAAGTCCAGCCAAGCAAACTAGAAGAACCAGAGGAAGGGGAATACCTTTTTCACTCGCAAATGTGGGTAAAGGGGACTCCATTTCATTTCATTGTCGATAGCGATAGTCAGAAGAACCTGATCTTAGTATAGGTATTCAAGTGGATGGACCTACCGATGACACCGCACCCGCAACCCTACACCATCGACTGACTTCTCCAAGAAAGAGATCTTTGTGTCGGTCAATAGTGTCGTCTTCCCTATGGTATCAATCCCTTAAAAGATGAGGTATTGTGTGATATTGCTCCCCTTGAAGTTTGTGATGTTGTTTTAGGACAAAAATATTTGTGGAAGTGACATGTGCTGTATGAGTCTAGACCCCGCAGTGTTATTATTACTTTGGGTAGACAATTGTATAGGATACCAGAGGTAGCGTCGCCTACCAATATTTCTTTAATCTATGATAAACAATGCAATAAGGTCATTTCACAAACCAGTAAGTTCGCCTTCTTTGTGATATGTGCTCACAGTAAGAAGAAGGTCGCCGCCACATCCATGGCCTCTACACAAAGCCTCTCTTTGTAGCAGAAGCAAGTGAATAGGATCATGGAAGAGTACAAAGACATATTCTCCTCACCCATCGGGGTACCGACGCACTCAGAAGTCAAGCATTGAATTGATCTAACCCCCGGTGCACCTCTGCCTAATGGACCAGTCTATCATCGCTCGTTGATGGAAAATGATGAAATCAAGCGTCGAATCCAAGAGTTTCTTCAAAAGAGGCACGTTGGACCTAACTCCTCCCCTTGCAGAAGCCCTATTGTACTGGTGCAGAAGAAATACGAGACTTGGTAGCTCTGCATTGATTACAGAGCATTAAACAAAAACACAGTTAGGAATTGGTATCCAATTCCTTGAATTGATGACCTTCTTGACCAAATCAAGGGGGGGAATTTCTTTAGCAAGATTGACCTAAAGTCTGGTTACCACAAGGTTCCCATCAATCCGACTAATGTATGGAAGACAACTTTCAAATCTAAACAAGGTCTCTTTGAATGGTTGGTCATGCCCTTTGGCTTAACAAATGCACCCACCACTTTCATCAGGTTGATGGATGATGTATTGAGACCTTTCACAAACTCTTTTGTGGTGGTATATCTAGATGACATCGTCATCTTCAATAGAACTTGGGAGGAGCACATACAACATATTCAATAGGTTTTTATCACTCTACGATAGAAAAATCTATATGCCAACTTGGAAAAATGCTCCTTTGGAATGAACAGAGTCCAATACTTGGGCTACATTGTTGATAAGAATGGGGTACATGTTGATCTAGATAATATCCAAGTCATCCATGATTGGCCATCCCTGACCACACTAACCGAGTTTCAGATCTTCTTGGGACTTGCCAACTTCTACTGACAGTTTGTGTTGGGATTCTCCCATATTGCATGGGCCCTCAGCCAAGTGACCAAGGGCAGTGGCAGGGAAAATTTCAAATGGGGGAAGGCACAACAACGATCATTTGATGATATGAAGCATCACTTATGCTCATCTCCAGTACTCTCCTTACCTGATCTGCAACAACTGTTCGAAATTGAGACTGATGCATCTGACTATATTGTAGGTGTAGTTCTCACTCAGCATGGTCATCCAGTAGCATACCATAGTGAGACACTCTCAAATATCATCCAGAAGTACCTCACCTATGACAAGGAAATGTATTCCATTGTGAAAGCATGTTGTCAATGAAAACATTACATTTTGGGAAAGGAGACAATCATACACATTGATCACAAGCCTCCACAGTTCATACAGACACAAGGGAAGTTTCAAAATGACCGCCATCAAAAGTGGTCCACATACCTACAACAATTCTATCTCAAAATCAAGTATAAGACATGAAGCACAAATTATGTCAATGACTGCCTCAGTGGACCTCTCGTGGTTGCACTCACCATTGTGCTCCATTCCTGTGGGCATGAGGCATCAAAGTGGCCCCAACTTTATCAGCGAGACCCTCACTTTGCCACCACCTATTATCTCTTGGGAATAGGCACGAATGTCACTAATTTTCACATTCAGGATGGATTGTTATGCCATTTGGGCCATCTATGTGTTCCTAAAAGAAAGCGTGCAAAGATTATTTGGGAGACTCACTACAGTCGGATGGCAAGACATTTTGGCGTGGAGAAAACTGTGGTTGTTTTATAGAAACATTTTTATTGGCCAAAACTTCGACAGGATGTCAGCAAGTATATCAGATCTTGCATTTCCTTTGCCATTGCCAAGCTAGCCATCAAGAAGAAAGGCTTATGCACCCGTCTTCCTACTCCTAAGAGGCCTTGGGAATCCATCTCGATGGATTACATGTACGGTCTTTCATCCAACAAGAAAGGAAATTATTGTGTATTTGTGGTAGTTGATTGGTTTTCAAAGATGGTCATTCTCATAACCTGCAAGAAGAGCATCACAGTGGAAAATATTTCCGAACTCTTCTTCAAACAAGTGTGGGTCCATTTTGGGATACCATGAGCCATCATCTCCGATCTGGATAGTAGGTTTCTCATCACTTTTTGGTCGAGTCTCTGGTCACTGTTGGACACCAAGATAAATAAATCCATGACCTTCCACCCTCAAACTGATGGTCAAACAGAGGTCATCAATCGTATGATTGTGCACATCTTGTGCATGTATAACTCTAAGAATTCACGTACATGTGATGAGAGTCGTCCCTATGTTTAGCACAACTACAACATGGATTTCCATCGCTCCACCAACCATAGCCCCTTTTAGGTGGGGTTGGGATTCTAACCCTTGGTTCCCATTGATGTTGCACTACCTCTTGCAACCACACATAAAAATTCTTCCCATGTTCATTCTGAGGCTGAAAAATCACCAAATTCATTGAGCAGATTCAGCACATATTCCAACAGGTCCATGAGATTTTGCAGAAAGCCAATGCTAAATACAAGAAACGCCATGATCAACACTGAGTACCGCACAAGTTTCAGGTGGGAGACAAGGTCTGGTTACATTTGTAGAAAGAATGCCTTACAGGGCCCCATCGGAAGCTCTGTCCACTTCACTATGGGACTTACACCATCACCAAGGTTGTGGGTAACAATGATTTTGAGCTCAACACTCCCCCTTTCCTTGGCTTGCACCCAGTGTTCAATGTGGACCTCCTTTGGTCATATTTTCCACCATTATTAGACACCTCAAATATTGTCGAACAATTGACACCAACAGAGCTCAACCCTGACTACATGGAACATGCATCCACTGATCAGATAGTGGACACACAAGTCAAGGGCACTCACCAGCAGAGGATCCAACTTTATCGGGTTGTCAAGGCAGGACAACTCCTGCACCAAGGAAAGTGGCTCACCTGGAGCAGAAATTTCCTCACCTGATGGGGGGCACTCAATGCAATGGATACCATTTCTTCCTAAAGGGGGATGACTGATCCAGGTGGATATTGGTGGCCACCCACCTATTCCAATTGGCTCCTCTTGACAGTTTTTAGTTCAACACATTCTTCTGTAATTTCTTGTAATTGTGGTTTATATACTTTTGATTTTGTTTGAAGCCCTACATAGCTTCCAGGTGGATATTGGTGGCCTCCCACTTAATCTAACTGGCGTATTTTGAAATTTTTCATGTCAGTACATCTTTCTTTACTTCTAGGGTCGTTTTGGGGCCCTAAATAGTGTTTTTTTGGCTTGCCACGGTCAAAATAGATACAAAGTCAAAGTTTGATGGAATAATGTGTATTTCTTGAAAATACCTTTCTACCAAGCTATCACGTGCCTAAAACAGAGGTCATATGCAAAAGTTACGACCCCAGGAAGTTGAGGTACCAACTTACCCATTGGGCCCACATAACTTTTGGTGTTTCACCTCATAGGGTTAGGTTTTTGGATGTCTAGGGTTTTGGCATTCATGAGTAATGTTAAAAATTCCTTTGGAGCCTCATTGTAATCATTTTTCTCAAATGGATGCACGTAGCAGCCGCATCTCTTCTCAAAGATAGCTACCACTATTCGAGCAAATTGTTTTCAGTTTTGCATTTTTACAGTTTCAACCTATTTTATTTATTCAATAGAAGTTAGTGTTCACTGGATATATGTTGTTCTTCTCCATATCTATGTGTTATTGTATTCAGTCTATTATTCATTTCATTCTGGTCATAAATCTGGATCAATTCCAAACCCCAAATCTCTAAAGTGGGACCTACTACTAAAATGGGCCTTGCAAGCTAATTCCTCTAGTTTTTCCTCCCAAAAAGTACCAATATATATGACAAATTATATAATATTCACTATGGATCATACCTCCCTATTTAGGGAGGCTTTTGGTCCCCAAAATATTTTACTGAATAATGCAAGGAAATTTCTTCTCTACCTTTTCCCTAGAGTACCATTTTCACTTACCTTGAATTTTTCATTTCAACCCTATCTACTAGAGGTTATGGTGTCCATGTCTAGTAGTTATGGACTTCTTTTGCAAAATTGTGTCTTCTTCTGACTCTTCCAGAGTGTTAGGTGCTAATTCATTTATGGTAGGTAGGACCTTCTCCTTAGTTTCTTGATCCAACATGGAAGGCTCATGAGTTTCATATTTTCTACATTCACTATTGATTAAATGCACATATATCGGGGTAGACTGATTTTGTAGGCATTATCACCCAGCTTCTCTAGTACATCAAAAGGACCATACAACAGAGCCTTAATCTTATTACCAAGATATGTAGTCTTTATTTTTTTAGATGTAACCAAACTATGTCCCCCATCTTGAATTTTTTCTTAGTTTTGTGTTGATCATGTCATGCCTTGCACTTTTTTGTGACTTTTTCAACGTCTCATGTACTTGCAAATGGATCTGCCTAATCTTTTCAACAAATTTTTTCACTTTCAGAGCTTCTGATGTGATTCCTTCCTCACTCCTCCTTGTTATCCATATATAACATCCAAGGGAGAAGCTAGAAAATACTCAAAGCAAGTTTCAAAACGGAGCTTTCTGGTAGAAGTGTGGACCACTCTATTATAAGAGTGTTGACTATAGATCAATTTTTCATCTCGAATCTTTGGATGTTTTTTATTGTAAGCCATCAAAAGTTGAACCAATGTTGTGTTGACTACTTATATTTTCCCATTTTTCTATGGATGGAAAGTTGTAGATCTCATCAACTTAGTTTCCATCTTTTCCCAAAGTGTAGTCCAAAAGGCACTGAAAAATGTAATATCCCTATCTGAGATGATGATCCTTGGTATATTAAAGTGAACCCAAACCTATTCAAAGAACATGGTCATTGATTCTTGTCCTTTGATGGTATTTTTACAAGGAATTAAAATGCACATCTTACTAAACCTATCAACTACCACAAACATATAGTCATGTCCCTTCCCGGTTGTTGGAAAACCACCCACAAAATCCAGGGAAATGTTATCACAAGGTCAAATGGGTACAGGTAAGGAATGGTATAGACCTTTCTTTATTTTACTAGGCTTGTTGGTACAATGAGGTATGCATCCTCTAATATAAATAGCTATATATTGTTTCATTCTTTTCCAATACACATACCTTTATAAGTTGGAAACTTCCTTCACAACACCAAAATGTCATGCAACCTAGGAGGTGTGATCCTTTTTGATAAGTTGCAATATTTCACCTTTAGGAACATAGAGCTTGTCTAGCTTGTAGATAAACCCATTTTGTAGATGTTAGTTAGCCTTACTGCCACCTTCTACACAAATGTGGCGTTGTAGTTGCAGAAACACCTCTTTAAATTCCTCATCTTCCTTGTATGTCTCTTTATATGCATCATGGGTAAAAGTCTCCATGTCCATAAGAGTTCCCAAAGCTATAATCTTGGATGTGGGTGGACTTGAAAGCATGTCTACCAACTTATTAGTGTTACCCTTATTATATTTGATGACTAGATGAAACCATTGCTAAAACCCAATCCACTTGTAGTGTTTGATTTGTTGAATCTTACTTTGGGCCTACAAACTATGCAATGGCTAGTGATCAATGTGTATAATGGTTTCCTTTCCTGTCAGATAATTCTTCCACTCCTTAACATATCAAACTAGGGCATAGATTTTCTTATCATATGTAGGGTATTTCAGGACTCCTCCATAAAACATTTCATAATAATAGCATATTGACTTACTTCCTTACATCAAGATCACTCTCATATCATATCCACTTGCATTTGTCTCCACTTCAAAAGGATTCTACAAGTTAGGAAATGCAAGAAACAATGGTTAATTGATCTTTTGTTTTAGCTCATCAAAAACTTTTTTTTGATTTGTTCCCCACTGGAAACTCTTACCACTCGATGTTATGGCATGGATTGGTGTAGCTACCGCTAAAAAGGATGTTATGAACTTATATAGGTATTTCATTGGCCAAAAAAATATCCTAAATTCAATGACATTAGTAGGAATTGGCCACTTAATGATGGCCTCCATATTCACAGGATCTATCTTGAATTCCCCTCCACCAATCACATACCCAAATACACCAATCATTGTTGAGAAAACTCACACTTCTTAAGGTTAGCTAGTAGTTGATGCTTTTTCAGGGTCTCTAACACTAGCATGAGATGTGAGATGTGCTCTTCCAAGGTATATATATTAAGAAATATTTCATCTAAATACACTATTACAAATGAATCTAGATAGGGATGCAATACATCATTCATCAAATGCATGAATGCAGTTGGTGAATTACATAAACCAAAAGGCATTACCATATAGTCATATAGACTTCATCTTGTCTTGAATGCGTTATTCTAGGTGTCTTCTTCTTTAACTCGTACCTGGTGGTACCCTGATCTGAGATCCAACTTGATGAAGTACTTGGCATGTTGCAATTTATCTAAAAAAGCATTGATCTTGTGCAAAGGGTACTGATTTTTTAGGGTGATCTTGTTCAAAGCTCTGTAGTTGATACATATTTTCCAAGTCTCATACTTATTGGGTACTATGAGGATATGTGACCCACGAGGTGAGGTGATTGGTTGAATTACTCCTTGCTCCAAAAACTACTACAATTTTTTCTTCACTTCATCTTCTTCCAAGGCATACTACCTATACAACCCAATATTTGGTAATGGGGAGTTAGGATAAAACTATATCTCATGCTCCACCTCCCTAGACTTAGGTGGAAACCCTTTCAACTCTTGGAACACTTCTATATATTCCTACATCAACTCCTCCAACTAGCATTTCTTCTCTTTGTTACATCTCTTCAGGGATGCCTTTACTCTTAATGATTCATCCCTAAGATGATTCACTCTTAAGAAAAACAATACAAACTTTTTTCTTGAACTGATCAAATTTTTGGCTTGGTTAACACTTATTAGAGGTATATTTTATTTACCGTTGTTTGCATTGATGATGAAATACTTCCCATCCTTCATCAAGAAGTACTATGTTTCTTCATCATGAAGATCACATCCCTCATATACATGTAGGGGCTTCCAAACAATACACCACACACATCAAGGGGTACTACATATACCTCCACTTCATCAATGGAATATTCACTTATAGAAAATTTGATCTTAAACTATTTAGTGACCTTGATATTTGCATCCTTATTTACCCATCCCAATGGATATGGTCTCAAATGATCATGAACTTCCAATCCAAGATCGTTGACCAAATCGTCTAGTATGAGGTTGGCTTGTAAACCATAATCGAATGGAGCATCCAACTTGGTATTTTTGACCTGGATCTTAATATGGAAGAGTTTTTCCATCTCCTTGTTGTCCTTCTGATGAACGGTACTTAAAGCCACCTCCTTTTGCACTATGGTGCAAACAATCTTCTCATCCACATCCAATTTTCTCTCTATCGGGTTGCCTGAGTCCATGCCTAGCAGGTTCTTATTCTTGGAATCCTCCTTGAAATTATTGTGATTCAACTCTAGATGTAGCTTCCAACACTTATCTTCAGTGTGACCATCAATATTATAGTGGTTTCAATGGTTGCTTGGATCCTTCAAACTAATGTGTAATGGCTCTCATTTTATTGTCTTTTTCTTTCCACTTATTGTTCCCCTCCTTGGAATCCTATTGGTGGTATTTATGTTTAGAACCACTTGGTTGTCCTTTCTTATGGCCTATGTTCTCCAGTTATTGTTCTTGCACATAAGCCTCATCAATGGTCCTTGGTTTGAAGAGCATCACTTTCTTTCGCACATGGTTGTGTAGAAACCACAATTTTCCACAAATAATTGAGGAGTACATCTAATTTATTGTGCAATATACCCAACATAATATCCATTTTATTGAACTCAATGGTGTACTCTTGCACACTCTACCCTTGCATTTTTTTGAAGTGGTTCCAACGGATCCACTGGTCCTCTACATACCCAGTGGAGTAGAACTGGGACTTGACAAGGGCTTTAAATAACTCCCACTTAGTTAGTGGTGGATCACCCTCCAACCTAAGTGTCTTTGTGTGGCTTTCCCACCAGGTTAGTGCATGGTCCTCTAGTTTCATTTGGGAGAATGAAATATTTTGATTTTAATCTATATTATGGCCAATGAAAGACACTTCTAATTGTTGCAACCAATGATTCAACTTAACAACATAAATCTCACCTTGGTAGGGTTTGATGTCCAATTTCTCTTCCATTTTAAACAGAGGTTGTGAAGGAGTGATGGCACTAGAGCTTGGTTTACTTTTCCTAGTGTCTTTCTTCGACTAGACTTATTTTCCATGGTGACGGTTATGTGATTTCCTTCTTAAGCCAATTCCTATATCTTTCAACTTCCCAAAAAACCACAAAGAAAACTACACTGATTCCATATGATTTGTAAACCATTGTGGATATTCCATTGGAATAGTGCATCACAACAAATCTTTCATTATTTTGAAATATTTTATTATGCAATTTGTTTTCTTAGATCCTAGATTTATTATTATTATCTTAGTGCTTAGATATGAAAATAACTTAAATTTCAAATGAAAGAACATGCAAATTAACACACAATTTACACAAATGAACACAAGATGTGACCTAGAAAACCTTATACATGAGGAAATCAGCTAGAAGGTGAGGCATATGCTTTTTTATCTTTTCTTTAGTTATGAAATGAAAGTACAAAGAAATGGTCACTCTCTATGGAGTTTCCTTTGCCATTGTGGCTTGAATGGATGCTACAAAATATTCTACCTCCTTTATTATTCTCTAGTATCCCACTCTTAGATTCTCTGCTCAACTATGAAACAAGTGCAATATTAAAAGAATATAACCATTTCTCTTCCTAGTGGCCTAGTATTTAACATAACTTGATAAGTGTCTAGGGTTAGGGTTAGATATTTTGCATACCTCAACCCTCAATTAATTTTAGGTTTTTAAACCTTCTAGAATATTCTTGAAAGTCCACATGTGTCAGTAATAGGGGTTGGCATGGCATCCACTCGATACCATGGTGGTCAATAAGGTAGGTCAACTTGTAGGAGGCATAACTTATGCATAAGAAATCCAATTGAGATGATTTTCACACCCTTGGAAATCTCGTGGTGTGTAGAATAAATTTGAGGAGATACAAGCTATTGAAGGTTGCTTGATGCTTCAAACTAGATTTGGAAGTGTAATGTCCCCATTTTTGGATGTTTCTATGTTACAGAGTGGGATGCCTTCCAAAGTAGCCAGATGGGCGTGACAGTGATTTCAAGAGGTATTGACAGGTTTTATTGGGCCCGACTTACATCATTCATTATATTTCATCATCAAGATCCATTCTGCACAACTTGTCTTTGGTTTCGTTGCATTCCGACGATTTTTGTAATTTTGAGTTATTATGGAGCATATTTGATTTGAATTATTTTCGGAACGAAATGAAAGCAGAGATATTACAATGAAATACACATAAATATTGCCAAAAACAAATAAATAAAACAATACTTGATTTCTATTAATGAAATAAATGTACAAAGACTGTAAAAATACAAAGTGCAATACTTGCTAGAATGGTGGTTGTTGGCCCTTGACCAAGTTTTGGGAATATCTTGGTCATGATGACCTATTTTGGAACTTTGAAATCTTGTCAAAGGAGGAGCGCAAGACGAAGCGGAGATCATGAGATCTCGGCCCCATTTTTGGGTTTTTGGGAATATGTAACGGGAAGGGGATGTCAGCCCATGGGTTTACCCATGTTTAGGCCTATTTTGTATGTATATATAGATGTCTAGGTCATATAGAGAAGTAGTGGATGATATATCTATGTGATGTGGGCTAAGTGCCAAGAGTTGAATCTGTGTGATCAAGGCTTTTTGCATTCTGTGTAAGACTTGTAGAGATGAGTGCAAGTCCCCGTGTGATACGATATGAGGCTTAGGGTTGTAACGCAAGGAAGAAGGATCTAGCGAGTTGCATAGATCTTCTATCTGGTGCAGAGTAAGGGTTTTGAGGCTATGTGATTGTAATCGATTGACCGAATACTATAAATAAGAAGATTTGGTGGATGTAGCCCCAGGAGAGGGGTGAACCACGTAAATCCTGTGTTATGATGCTTTGTGCTTGTCTTAATGAGTTTATGTCTTCTTTTGCTAAGTTCTTTGATGTAGTTGGATAGATATACTTGCTTTGTGCTTATTATATGTGGGAATGCTAGATCTGATCTACATGGTTGTGCTTAATGCTTAATCTAATATGTTTACCTATGCTAAGTGCTTGGATACAGTAGGATAATGTGAATACTGTGAGGCTCTATTTTATCAGCGAAGTAGATAACGATTGTATATTAAGGAACCGAAGGTGCTAAGTGATTTATTAAGTAGTACAATCACAGATCTGTGTCCCAGCTAAGGTTGCAGACACTTGAGTCCTGCAACCACCCCTGCCTCTACCTCGGGTGAGACTTCATCTGCTTCGCAGGTGTTGCCAGGGTTTTGTTGGTGCATTGTTGAAGCGTTGAACCCTAGGTCTACCCCTATGCCAACAAATGGTTCTGTTGTCAGGACCTGAAACTGTGATTGTTGGGAACTGAGAAAGAGGAAGCTCTGTTCAAAGATTCATCTTGAAATTGTGAAATCTCTGTGCGTAGATCTATGCCCTAGTGCGCAGTGTTCTACTTGAATTATAAATCTTTGTGCTAAAGAAAGAAGGTCAGATTTGAAGCTCAATCTGAAGGAAAGAAGCAAGATATGGATGCTTGGTGCTCTAAGAAAAGTAAAAGAAAGAACTTATGATTAAAAGAGGTAAGATCTGCAAGCTCTATGCTCTGATAAAGGTAAGAATAGTTAAAATGTTTAGATCTAGAAGCTTTGTGCTTTGTAAAAGTAAGATAAGTGAATTTTTTTGTTTCTAGAGTATGGATATAGGTATGATTGATAGATTTTGTCCTAACTTAAAAACTAGGGCACTAATAGAATAAAGAAGGTTTGATATGAATAGATCTGATAAGAATCATGAAATATATGTTATACCTATGCATAGAAAAGATGTTTGGACTAACAAATGGATGCAGGATCCTAGAAAGAAATTGTTGCAGGTTAGCTCATATGATCCTAGCACGCAGTATAGGAGAGGTTGGGGATCATTTAAAAGAAAGAGAGGATTGACCCTCTGTTATAGTTGCAGAAGACCAGGACATCTTGCTAAGGAATGCCTTGGAAGAAGACCTAGTTGTCTTTGTTGTAAGGCTATGGACCATGAAGTGTTGGATTGCCCCAAAATGATTGTTAAGCTTGAAAGTATGAACATAAGACAACCCTAAGCCAGTTCCAAAAACTAAGGCTATAGAAGAACCCCAGAAAGAATCAGAAAAGGAATTACTACAGATGAAATACACCTTGGATGACCATCGACATGTTATACTATCAAATATCTTTAAAGACAAGGAGTGCCTTGAAGAAAGAATAGGGGACTTCGACATTGACTCTGTTCTAGATGAGGACACACAAGTGAATATCATGACAGAAAGAACTTGGGAATATATAGGAAGGCTTGCTACGATCCCTTCATTAGGAAGAATAGGACTATTCAGAGGAAAGTTGGTAAACTTATGTGGGAAGCTTTCTTAGATACCTATGAACGTTAATGGAACTTTGACAAAGGAAGATTTTGAGATTATTAAGTTTATTGAAGACAACACCCCGTTTACCCTATTAATAGGAAAAACTTGGATTGACAGAGATCAAGCCAGACGAAAGGAAGAAGAAGAAGCCTCGAAGCAGAAGAAACAAGACTTAAAATATTTCATGGCTAGAAGGATCGCACAATTGATTGAAGAACAAGAGAATAGATCAAAGCTAGTTGTCACTAGAAACATTGATGTCGAAGCTGCAAGAACATTAGGAGACCCATAGAATACTGAAGTACTTACTCCAGATAAAGAAGAGGTATTACCCCTGAATCCTAGGAAAGAATCTCAACAACGCGTAGTGACTGTGTTAAGAGACGATAAGAATCAAAATGGAAAAAAGACTACCGAGACAAAGCTCACTGGAAAGAAGGAAAGGAAACAAAATAAGAAGAGATTTAAATTGCAGAAGGTTCCAGAGGGAACTTCGCAGAAAGAAAATTTGCAGAATTGGAGCTTCGTCGGGATATCATAACAGTGACACATGGCACTTCGCCATGGCGAAGAAATATAGTCGTTGGGCCTGATATATCTATTCAACTTTCGCTCCAAATGGATAGAAAAGAAATAAAGGTTCATCATCAGACTATTGGACCACGCCATAACGGATCGAACAAGAGTTAATAGGGGCTCATAACCATTGCAAGCGAACCGTTTCCGAGTTGCCTACTTATCCCTTCGCGTCATGCACAAAGAACACTTTTGCTAACTGCGAATTTGAAGCTCGCACACTGAACGAATTGCATACAGTGATCATTGTGCCCTTGTTATTATTCCAGTGCAGTGTCTAAGTCCATCGTGACCCTGATAATTTTAATCTCGAGCACGTATGTCTAACGAGCTCACCGCAGTTGAAGAATCAATGACAGAATTTCTCCTCGACTTGATGACTGAAAGAGTCATGTCGAAGAGAGGAGTGCCTACAGGTGTACAAGAATATTCAATGAGAGGACTATCGGCCTCTCCATCCACTGCCCACGGAGATAGACCATCCGGTGAAAGGCGAACTAAGCACAAGGATGACTTAGTGAATGCTAATATGATTCTGAGAATCCTACCTACCTATATACCACCTCTGAGCGATGCAATAAACTGAGACAGTGTGCCCAGAGACTTTGAATACACATTGGTCATTGCGTACCTTCTGAAAGAGGTGCTCGCAGTTTGTGTTGACTAGGATAAGCTCACAGTGTTGAAGTTTACCAACTTCAACCTCGGCGACAGGAAGGTTTGCAACATGCTCGCCCCACATAAGTATCTGACGAGAACCAAAGGAAAGAACTCAAAGATTACCCCTCAGTCATGGACCCAGAACCTCACACAGTCTACCCTACTGAATGTTATGAAGATTATGCACTTTGCGCGACACCAGGAGCTGAACGCATGCATCAAATTACTATTGTCTTGCTATCATGGATGTTATTTGTGGTTGAACCTCCGCATTACAGTGGATCCGACATTGATCAATCGGATCACAGGGCTAATCATGCAAGGCCCCGACCCACAGGATTTCTACCCCGAAAAGACCGCAGATCATGCTCTCACCCAGAGGATAAAGGATACTTAGGGAGATGTAGAGAAGGGAATGTGAGGCTACAAGGTAGCCTCTATCCAGAGTGGCGTAGTGCACCTAGCCTGTCAAATGATTGCAGGGAAATTAGTTCGCAAGAATCGGCCCACCCAAGTAACCGGATTTGTAGTCAACCTCGCAGGGAAGTGCGCGGAGGGCCTACACATGAATTGGGTGAAGTACTTGGTGAACCAGTTAGAATTAGACTGCAGGGAAGCGCAAGACCAAGGATATGAGTTCCACTTCAGTTGGCCTCTCATCTTAATCATGTTCATCACATGGGATATGCCGGAAGGTGCAACCTTCTCGGACATCAAGCCCTTTGAACCATTGGTCGCGAAGTTCAGTACAATGTTGTACTCCAGTGACATGAACAAGCAGTGGAAATCAAATGTCGTCTTCCACACTTATTACAACCAGTTGAATACCACTATCCAGTCCGAGCCTCGTATAACCTCAAACACACTCCACAGGTTTAGGCCATTGATGAAATTTAGCACGGACCACCATTTCCTCTATATAATAGTGCTCATTGATGAGCATAAACAACAGTTGCAGTCGTACTACAAGATGACGGAGGAAGAATTAGAAGAGATTACTAAGGAATGGTCGGCGGACCTCCTTATTCCAGCGAACCCTACGAAAATTTTCGATGTTGAAAGTCCAGAAACTACGATGGATATACTTGGACCTAGCAAGACAAAGAAGACCAAAGAGGTCCATGATTTAGACAGCACATTCGTGAAGACTGCTTTTATCTCACCTGAGCAAGGAAGTGATGATGAAGAGATATATGGCACAGAATTTGAACCGAAGAAAGGTGAAGTTACACCGCCTAGAAATGAGGACCCCTCAAAGAAAAGGAAGGTTTCCCCTCTGAAACCTTCTTCAAGAAAGAAATCGAAAGAAACCAAGACCAAATTTGAGACCACCCTCACTTCAGACGAATTCAACTTCATCGTCGCAACACTGAACGATGCTTCATTAGAGATAGAAGAGAAGAAGGAAGCTAAGAAGGAGGAGGTTTACAATTGGATCAAGGTTGAACTTCAAGAAGTGCAGCAGGCACTACAATCCATCCACCCAGTTTCTATTGTGCCTCTATCAGCAGGAACACTAGAAATAGGAGATGAGCCAGCTCAACTCCACCAGATCATTGATACAGTCGAAGCTCGCCTTCGACGAGCACAGGAGAAGACAGCGCAAGCCACCTAGGCTTTGGCGTAATCACAGGAAGACCTTCTAGAGCAGTGCAGTACTGTCGAATGTTGAGTTTTGTACCTTGGGAGGTGTTCCCCATGTGCTTATGACCTCCTTAGCACATGAGGGAAGGACTTTACACTTTGTACCTTATACTTTTGTCTAATTTCACTTTGACTTTGGTTAAAGTGAAATTTAGTCATTTTGGCCTAAAATGACTATTAATTCACAAAGGGGTCAATTAGAGACATAAAGTTGACTTAGGAAACTTAACCCAAAGTGGGTTTGTGACTTAAATATGAATGGGGAGATCTCAACCATCGATTACATGGGAGATGAGATGATCTCAGCCCTTCATACTTTAGGTTTCCTAATTGATGTCAAAGAGGGGCGCAAAGGGTGAAGGAGGGCGCATTCTTCATTTGGTCATTTGTTTGTTGAGAGAGGAGCTCTAGGAGGATGGAGATGAGGTCAGTTTTGTGAGGATTCTTGAGGGAGGTTTCTTGCTTTCATTGATGGAGGCTTGGAGCTACCTTCCTTGATTATTTACTGGAGCTATTCTACTTTTGAGAGGGGTGCATTAGCTGTGGAGGCTAATTCGTACCTGGTAGGATATATAGCCATAAAATTGTAGTGAGATCAGTTTCAGAGGGAGGCCATCTAATAGAGCTTCATTCATGTGGAGGGGTTTTATAATCTGAGCTCACAGTTGGCAATTGGAGCAGATTCAGTGGTTCTGACAGTTTGCATGAGGGGCACACCATTCTGGGGCGCATCTGTTGATTTAGATCTTGTATATCAACTTAGTTGGAGTTTCTATTGTATCAGTTTCTTTCATATATTGTGTTTACTGTAACCCTTCTTCTGCTTTCCTCATATATACACACATTCCAAACTGGTTTTCCCTGGGGGGGGTTTATCCAGGGTCATGTTGACCAAAAATACCTATGTCTACAAATGCATGATTTAGTTTCTTAGTGTTTAGGTGTTTTATGTTTATTTTGAGATGCATGTACTAAT
This sequence comes from Picea engelmannii, assembly GCA_009831015.1. NCBI lineage: Eukaryota > Viridiplantae > Streptophyta > Pinopsida > Pinales > Pinaceae > Picea > Picea engelmannii. The sequence continues at coordinate 115,845 of ML787814.1, read as the reverse complement.
TTCTAGTGACAAAAACGACATGTTAGAGAACCCAAAATCAAGAACATAACCGTAACAAATCAAAAAAATACTTTTGGACTGTTGGATTTTATAAAAGAGCAGAAAATACTTTACCTGACAGAAGAAACTTAGAGCCTTTCTTTGGTCAAAGAAAAACCAAGAAGGCAAGTTGATAGGACTTGGAATTTGCACATGGTATCAGAGCTTCGGTGGCTGAATTTTTGGACAGTTGGGACAACATTTTGAGTGGTTGTCATACACTTCTCTCTGGCATATTTTGAGGAAAACCATTGACTCATTCAGTGGTTGTTAGAGGGCAGAATTTTTCAAAGGATTGCTGGGAAGTTTTGGACACTTTTCATCAGTCTCTTTTCACACTTGCGCAGTAGGAGTGAGACTGATTTGACTTGACCTATTTTCACACCTATTTTGTTAGGAGTGAGGTCAGATCACACTTGTCTATTTTCACACTTGTGTTGACATGAGTGAGACATTGTTTTCCTTGGCAAAGTGAGCATCAGTTGGGAAATGCAGTTTAGCAGAAATGTCAGCATCTCAGATGCAAGTTGAGGACAGGCTAGCAGGGGCTAGCAATTGGTCGCCTTGGAAGGCTAGGATGGTCTTCGTCTTAGAAGACCTTGAGCTATGGGATATAGTTGAGGCAGTTGTTCCCCCCATTCCTGTCACTTCTCTCATCTTAGTGGTAGAGTTCAGGAAGAAGAACAACAAGGCGAAGAGGACCATTTGTGACGTAGTTCGTGACCATATCATACCCCATTTGATGGGGAAGGCTTGTGCATATGATATGTGGGCATCTCTATGCCAGTTGTATGAGAGCTCCAATGAGAACCGGAATATGGTTCTTCATGACTGACTCGGGGGAATTCGCATGCTCAAGGATGAGTCGGTAACTTCATTCCTTGGTCGCTTCAATCAGATCAGAGATGAGCTTGGAGTCGTCGGTGAGGTTGTTGACCCTAACACTTTGGTGAGGCAAGTTATGAATAGCTTCACCAAACTGTGGGGTCCATTTTTATGTGGCATATTTTCCAGGGAGATCATGGCTACATGGGAGAGGATGTGGGATGACTTCATCCAAGAGGAGATTTGGTTGGCAGTCGAGGCTTTTGGAAAACGGCAGCAACATCAATAGCAGATTGGTCAAGGTGAGGAGGATCTTTCTCTTTGGACAAAGGGAAAGAAGAAGGCCGGTCATGGGGGTCGGCAAGGTCCCAAGTTTGGGGCCCCACCATAGGGGAGTGTAGGAGGAGAGAGAAACAATGGTTAGGGCAGTGGTCAAAAGAGAGATATGAGCAAAGTGAAGTGCTTTGTTTGTAAGAAGTTTGGGCACTATGTTGGACAGTGCCTAAACAGGAAGAATAAGAAGGGTGGTACCGCAACTACAATAGAGGAGATTGACTTTCAGACACAGTTTCAGAGAGAGTGTGCTTTCCTCAAATGATGCACTTCAGTTGAGACGACACCCAGGGTCTGGTATATTGATAGCGGGGCTTCGAGCCACATGATTGGATATCAAGAGCATTTTTTTGATCTCAGCAACACTGAGGTCATAATTGAGATTTCTCTTGGAGATGACAGAGTTGTCACAGTTGCAGGGGTTGGCACAATTTCTTTTCAGAGAGATGGCTTGCCACCTATATCGTTCACGAATGTTCTTTATGTCCCTAACATGAAGAAGAATATGATATCAATTTCCACCCTCCAGGATAAAGGTCTTGAGGTGACATTTAGAGGCACTGAGGTACTAATTCATCCTCGGGGTTCTCCATGTGCCTCAGGATAGGTGATTGGAGTGAGAGAGGGGAAACTGTTTAGATTTCTTTTTCAGCCACTTCATGCATTGGCAGTGAGCAACGATAGCAGCAGAAATTTATGTGAGTTATGGCATCGTAGGATGGCCCACCTACATCATGGGGCTCTTGGAGGACTAAGAGAGGTTGTGACCGGAGTGCCACAGATCAGCATAGAGCATCAGGATGTTTGCAGAGGGTGTGTGCTTGGCAAGTTTTCCAAGGCATCGTTCCCCAGTAGTGACACCAGGTCAGCTGGGATACTGGATTTAGTACACACGGACGTGTGTGGGCCCATGAATTGGAGGTCCTTGAGTGGTTGTGACTATTAGCTCACATTTATTGATGACTACTTGAGGAAGACTTGGATCTATTTCCTGAAGGCCAAGAGTGAGGTCTTCACAAAGTTCCAATATTTCAGAGCTCTTGTGGAGAACCAATCGGGAAAGAGGATCAAAGTCTTGCGGTCAGATAATGGGGGAGAATATTCCTCGAGACAATTTGTAGACTTCTATGCACAGCATGGCATAAGGAGACAGATGACCGTACCTTACAACCCCCAACAGAACGAGGTTGTCGAGAGGAAGAACCGGGCCATTACTGGTGCAGCAAGATCTATGTTGCATGATTAGAGTTTTCCTTTGTATTTGTGGGCAGAGGCATGTGCTACTGCAGTTTCCCTGCAGAACATGAGCCCCCATAAGATTTTGGGGAAGATGACTCCTGAGGATGCCTTCACTAATAGGAGGCCCGATGTTGAGCACATCAAGATATTTGGATGCTCAACTTTCTCTCATGTCCCCTCAGAGAGGAGGACAAAGCTAGACCCCACATCCCAACAGGGGATTCTATTTGGATACTCATAGGTGTTGAAAGCCTATTGGATTTACATTCCGCCACTTAGGAAAGTGGTGGTGAGCAGAGATGTTAGATTTGAGGAGGATAGGGCTTTTGTGAGATCTCTTGAGTCGAGAGTTAGATTTGAGGATGAGGCAAAGTTTCCAGTTGCAGTCTCAGAGGGAGAACAACCTCAATCATCAGGTACACCAGTATCAGGGGTGATAGGGTCACCATGCATAGCTTCAAGGTCACAGTCAGAGCATGCTCAGTTAGATGGGGCACAAATTTCAAAGGGAGTACAGTCTTCGGGATCTCAGAGTATTGAGACAAGTCCAAAGGCAGTTACTCTTGGGAAGAGAGGCATTACTTCTCCGTTGACTGCTTCAGGGAAGAGGAGACCTAGATGGTTTCAGGAGATCATGAAGGAGGCCAGGGAGAATGTAGAGGAGCCCAAGAACTAGATCAGAGAGAGCAAGCCACCAGTTAGATTGGGAGCATATTTGGCACTAGTGACGAGTATCATGGATACTAAGCCACAAATTTTTGCGCAGGCAGTTGACCATCAGGTATGGAGAGAGGCCATGGTTGAGGAGCATGACTCCATTGTGTGCAATGATGTCTGGGATGTGGTTTCGAGGCTAGTGGGGAAGTCAATTGTGACTTCCAGGTGGTCGTACAAGACCAAGATTGTTGCAGATGGCAGTGTGGAGAAACACAAGGCCCATTTTGTGGCAAGAGGCTTCTCACAGATTGAGGGAGTCGATTATGACGAGACTTTCGTACCAGTTGTGAGATACACTTATATCAATACTATCATTTCCATAGCAGCATATATGGATTGGCGCATTCACCATATGGATGTGAAAACTGCATTTCTGAATGGCTTTATTGAGGAGGAGGTGTACATAGAGAAGCCATAGGGGTTTGAGGTGAGTAACAAGGAGACTCACGTGTGTCTTCTGAGGAAGGAACTATATGGTCTGAAGCAAGCTCCCTGAGCTTGGCATTCATGGATTGATACTTATTTGCTTCAGATGGGCTTCGAGAAGAGCGATGTTGATCCAAGCCTCTATTTCATCATTAGGGGTGAGGACACGCTCATTCTCATTTTATATGTGGATGATTTATTCATTACTAGAGCCAAGGATCTCACAGCTGAGTGTAAGCTGGGAATTTCATCAGAGTTTGAGAAGAGTGATATCAGATTGATGCACTACTTTCTAGGTATGGAGGTATGGCAAGAGGAGGGTCACATATCTCTCGGGCAGGGGAAGTATGCAATAGATATTTTGAACAGATTTCAGATGGAGGACTGCAGACCCATGTCTACACCTATGATCACCAACTGGAAGAAGCTTAGTGCTTCAGATAGCCAGTTGGTGGATGCCACAGTATATAGGTAGTTGATTGGTTCACTTATGTATCTGGTTAACACTAGACCAGATATATGTTTTGCGATGAACACACTTAGCCAATACATGGTTGAGTCGAGGAGTGTTCACATGGTTGGGGAAAAACACGTCTTGAGATATGTTGTTGGGACAATGGACTATGGCCTAGACTATGTTAGGGGAGATGGAGTCAGTTTGGTTGGCTACACAGATTCAAACTGGGAAGGATGTGTTGCTGACAGGAAAAGCACCTATGGGTGCTACTTCAGTTTAGGGTCAGGACTTGTTTCCTGGTTCAGCGTGAAGCATAAGTCAATTTCTTTGAGTTCGGTCGAGGCAGAGTATATGGCGTCTAGTCAGGCCAGTTTTGAGGCCATTTGGCTTTGCAAGATGTTGGTTGTTTTATTCGGTCATGAGATGTCTCCGACTATCATTCACTGTGATAAGCAGAGTTGCATAAAACTCTCTGAGAATCTAGTGTTTCATGACCGGTCGAAGCATATTGAGATCAGGTACCACTTCATTCATGACTAGGTTCAGAGAGGGGCAGTTCAGTTGCAGTATATATCTACAGATGACTAGGTAGCAGATATTCTCACCAAGGCCCTGCCACGGGGCAAACATGTCCATTTCAGAGACAAGATGGGCTTGGGGAGGAACACCTTCCTCGGTAAGAGGGAGTGTTGAGTTTTGTACCTTGGGAGGTGTTCCCCATGTTCTTATGACCTCTTTATCACACGAGGGAAGGACATTACACTGTGTACCTTATACTTTTGTCTAATTTCACTTTGACTTTGGTTAAAGTGAAATTTAGTCATTTTGGCCTAAAATGACTATTAATTCACAAAGGGGTCAATTAGAGACATAAATTTGACTTAGGAAACTTAACCCAAAGCGGTTTTGTGACTTATATATGAATGGGGATATCTCAACCATCAATTAGATGGGGGATGAGATGATCTCAACCCTTCATACTTTAGGTTTCCTAATTGATGTCAAAGAGGGGCACAAAGGGTGAAGGAGGGTGCATTCTTCATTTAGTCATTTGCTTTTTGAGAGAGGAGATCTTGGAGGATGGAGATGAGGTGAGTTTTGTGAGTATTCTTGAGGGAGGTCGCTTGCTTTCATTGATGGAGGCTTGGAGCTACTTGCCTTGATTATTTACTGGAGCTATTCTACTTCTGAGAGGGGCACATTAGTTGTGGAGGTTGATTTGTACTTGGTAGGATATCTAGCCATCATATTGTAGTGAGATCAGTTTCAGAGGGAGGCCATCTACTAAAGCTTCATTCTTTTGGAGGGGTTTTCAGATCTGAGCTCATAGTTGGCAGTTGGAGCATATTCAGTGGTTCTGGCAGTTTTCATGAGGGGCGTACCATTCTGGGGCGCATCTGTTGATTTAGATCTTGTATATCAGCTCAGTTGGAGTTGCTATTGTATCAATTTCTTTTGTATATTGTGTTTAATCTAACCCTTCTTATGCTTTCCTCATATATACACACATATTCCAAACTGGTTTTCCCCGAGGGGGTTTTATCCAGGGTCATGTTGACCAAAAATACCTGTGTCTACAAATGCATGATTTAGTTTCTTAGATATGTTCATATTCAACAGTAAACGATGTTTAGGTGTGTTATGTTTATTTTGAGATGCATGTACTAATTTTTTGTGACAAAAACGACATGCTAGAGCACCCAAAATCGAGAACATAACCATAACAAAACAACAAAATACTTTTGGACTGTTGGTTGTTATAAAATAGTAGAAAATAATTTACCTGACAGAAGAAACTTAGAGCCTTTCTTTGGTCAAATACAGACCAAGAAGGCAAGCTGATAGGAACTAGAATTTTCACACCGAACATGAGAAGCTTACTCTGCAAGAGAGGTTTGATGAAGAAAAATCCCAGCTACATAAAGAAAAGGAACAATTGCTCGCAGAGCAACTCGAAGTTAAGGAAATGGTTCACAGACCACTTCACTCTATGGAATTAATTGAAGTTAAGGACGAAGAACGAGTTCCACAGCAGGTGGCACAACTCAAAGACGTAATCCAACAGCTCCAGCAACGCATAGCAGAATTGGAGCTTTGCACTGTGCCCGAGACCCCGCAAGATGTACAAGACCAAAGGGAAGCCACTGCTCGCAGCGCAATTGGCAGATTAAGAGCTCTTGCCTTGGAGTGAAAGCAGCTGAGTAACCGGAGCGCTCAAACATATGAAAAAATCACTGAGAATCCTGAGTTACAGGCATTGGAGTCACAGCTCCAAGAAGCGAAGCAGCATGTAGATACACTACAGGCATAGTTGAAGGCCCTGTCAGTTGTAGACATAATGAAGAGGCTTCATGAACAACGCACATCTCAGCAGCAGATCCATACGCTTCAAATCAAATTGATGAAAGTCACTCAAGAGCTTCAACATGTGCAAGATAAGGCATGCCAGTTGTTTACAGACGTGGAGAACCAAGGAATAGAGCTAGAACATCTCGTCATCACAGCAGAACAACACCTAGAAGGACCAGTGAACGATGCAGTGATCTCGGAGTTCACTAAACAAGAGGCCACAACAAAGTAGCAAGTCGAAGTAGCTCGAGGCGTTCAAAGCAGAATTTCTTAGACCAGAGTGACTCGAGACAAGTCACAAGTGAGTGTTGGGGGCATGTTGGCCCTTGACCAAGTTTTGGGAATTTCTTGGTCATGATGAACTATTTTGGAACTTCGACAGCTTATCGAAGGAGGAGCACAAGACGAAGTGGAGATCACGGGATCTCGGCCCCATTTTTGGGTTTTTGGGAATATGTAACGGGAAGGGGATGTCGGCCCATGGGTTTACCCATGTTTAGGCCTATTTTGTATGTATATATAGATGTCTAGACCATATAGAGAAGTAGTGGATGATATATCTATGTGATGTGGGCTAACTACCAAGAGTTAAATATGTGTGATCAAGGCTTTGTGCATTCTGTGTAAGACTTATAGAGCTGAGTGCAAGTCCCTGTGTGATATGATAGGAGGCTTAATGTTGTAACGCAAGGAAGAAGGATCTAGCGAGCTGTGCAGATCTTCTATCCTATGCGAAGTAAGGGTTTTGAGACTCTATGCTTGTAATCGATTGACCGAATACTATAAAAAAGAAGAGTTGGTGGATGTAGCCCCAGGAGAGGGGTGAACCATGTAAATCCTATGTTATGATGCTTTGTGCTTGTCTTAATGAGTTTATGTCTTCTTTTTCTAAGTGCTTTGATGTAGTTGGATAGATCTACTTGCTTTGTGTTTATTATATGTGGGAATGCTAGATCTGAACTACATGGTTGTGCTTAATGCTTAATCTGATATGTTTACCTATGTTAAGAGCTTGGATACAGTAGGATAATGTTAACACTGTGAGGCTCTATTTTATTAGCGAAGTAGATAACGATTGTATATTAAGGAACCAAAGGTGCTAAGTGATTTATTTAGTACAATCACAGATATGCGTCCTAGCTAAGGTTGCAGACACTTAGGTTCTGCAACCACCCCTAACTATACCTCGGGTGAGACTTCATTTGCTTCGCAGGTGTTGCCGAAAGGGCTGGTAGTTAGGGTTTTGTTGGTGCGTTGCTAAAGCGTTGAACCCTGGGTCTGCCCCTATGCCAACCGTGGCAGCGTTGTCTATGAGAAGAGATGTGATGGCTACGCTCATTCGCAAGAAGATGAGTAAAATGAGGCTCTAAAGTATTTTTACAATAAAAATGAATGACAAAAACCTAGACATCCAAAAATGTAACCTTAGGAGATGAAGCGCCAAAAGTCATGTGGGCCCCGTTAGGGTTAGTTAGTACATCAAATTCTCGAGGTCGTAGCTTTTTCATACAATCTTCGTTTTAAGCGTGTGATAGCCCGTTGGAAAGGTATTTTCTAGAAATACACAAATTGTTGTCAAAATCTAACATTCTAAAAAAATTGACTATGTCAAGCCCAAAAAACGTTGTTTAGGGCCTCAAAACAGCTCCGAAAGTACAAAAAGATGTACTGACATGAAAATTGCCAAAATAAGCCAGTTCGAATAGGTGGGAAGCCACCAATATCCACTTGGATTTTGTGTAAGGCTTCAAGAAATCCCCAAAAGTACAGAACCCACAATTACAAAGAGATGTCACCATTACAAAAAAACGTGTTGAACTGAAAACTGTCAAGATGAGCGAAGTGGAATTTGGAACAGGTGGGTGGCCACCAATATCCACCTGGATCAGTTCTCCCCCCTTAGGAAGAAATGGTCTCCATTGCATTGAATTCTCGGGGAAGAGAGGAAAGCATTTGTTGAATCTGAATCTTGGTGATCTGCTTGCCTTGCTAGAGAAGTTGTGTTGCTTGGTCTGTGGAAGGTTGTAATGAACTTGTTGTTGGAAGGGTTGAATCTGTTCCACCAACATGTTGTATCTTTTCTTGAGGGGGCATTGTGTAGACACCATCGTAGGTGAAGAAGAAATATCTTCTTTCCCTTCTACAATATGCTTCTATTGGATAGAAGGTGTTGAGGATGCAGTGGTTACAATGGCCTTTTGTTCATCCTTTGAACAAATTGTGAAGAGGTTGAATTTAGCAATATGAGAGATTACGTTGCAGCATTGTTTTGGTGGAACAATAGTTGGAACTACCTCTAGTATCCTATAGAGATAACCCCCTAGAGTAATAATGACATTACGGGGTTGAGACTCATAAATATCATGACATTTCAACATATATGGTTGGCCCACAACATCACATACATCAAGAGGAGAAACATCACACACTACCTCATCCTTGAAGGGTTGGATTCCATAGGACAGGTGACGTTGTTGGCTGACACAGAGATCTTGTCTTTGGCGAAGACACCTGATGTTGTAAGTATGGGGGTGTGGTGTTGTTGACAACCCAAAATATTTCAAGACCTCAGCTAATATGAGTTTCTTTTAGCCTCCACTATCAACAATGAAATGCAATGGGGTCCCTTTTACCCACATTTGTGAATGGAAGAGGCACTCCCCATCTTTAGGATATACTGGTCTTACAGTTGAATTATTGTGGTTAAAACGGTAGCAATGGGGTCTGCATCAATGATCTACCTTTTCTCATTATTTGTTGGATCAAATTCTAAATTAGGGTTTGGCTCCTTATCTTTGATCTCGACCACCAATGACTATTTTGAGAAACATTCATCAGCGTTGTGCCAGGGGATTTTGTGGAAGTCACAACACTTCTGAGTGTCATTCTTCATCTTTCCCTTACCCTTGTTTTACTTTGTCTTGGACTGATTGTCATGAGGATGTTAGTTAGGGTCATCTTTATTATGCTTTGGTTGTTGCGAATTTGCAGATCCAAACTCCCATTTGTTCTGGTGCCTAAATTTATGCTCGATTTCGACAACATATTGATCGGTAGCTCCCAATGATTAGATGTTTAGGAAATCCATTTTGGTTTGGATGTATCTATACAGAGCCCCGCGGTATTTCAGAACTAGATTCATCTCGGAGTCTTTGATACCCAGCTTGGTGCTCAAGGTATGGAAAGTATTTGTGAACACTAGCAACGTTTGGCCCCTCTCTTGCCACAGTGTGGTCCATCTCATGTACTGGTATTCATAGTTATCAACAGGGTAATATTGTTCCTTGACTGCATCCACAAAAAAATCTCAAGTGGGATCGGCCCCATATATTCTAGATTCCTCTGTGGAACTTTTCTCTCAGTAATTTTCCCACCAATGTTTGACATGGGGGAGAGCCTTGAGGAGTGCGAAGGTGATATTTTCCCTGTCAAAAAAATTGTGAACAAATAATTAACCTTCTAGTAGATTTAACCATTTTTCTAGGGCATATGCATATATCTGACCTTCAAATACGGGAATATCAAAGTTAACTTGTACCTTGAAGAGAGAAGTTCCTCCAAAGTGGCCACTTGATGAAGATGCACATGTTGCTATCAAAAGGCGTTGAAGGATGTAGGAAAAATTCTCCATCATTTCCTCCCTCTGTAGCGTGAGAGCTTGCTCAAACAACAGGTTAATAGAATCTTCTGCTCCACCATTTTTCTTTTCTTCTGCCATGGAGGGTTTCTTGGGCGTGTGAGAGCCATTGTCCTCAAGAGAGACAATCTCATGAACCAAATTGCTATACTCGGACCTCGTCGAGGACATGCACTGAAAAACGATCAAGAGCATCCTGCTCTGATACCATTGATCCAAATTATTTTTGGAATGAAATGAAAGCAAAGATATTACAATGAAATACACATAAAAATTTCCAGAAATAGAGAAATACAACAATACATGATCTCTATTAATGAAACAAATGTACAGAGACTGTAAAAATACAGAGTGCAAGACTCGCTAGAATGGTGACAACTTTATCTCTGAGAAGAGATGTGACAACTACGCTCATTCACAAGAAGACAAGTACAATGAGGCTCTAAAGGCCTTTTTACAATAAACATGAATGCCAAAACCATAGACATCCAAAAACCTAACCCTAGTGAAACGCCAAAATTCATGTGGGACCCATTAGGGTAAGTTAGTACATCAACTTCTAGCGGTCGTAACTTTTGCATACGATCTATGTTTTAGGCATGTGATATCCAGTTGGAAATGTCTTTTGGGAACTACACATTATGTCCTCAAACTTTGACTTTGTCAACAATTTGACTGTGGCAAGCCCAAAAAACATTGTTTAGGGCCTCAAAACGGCCCCAGATGTACATACATGAAAACTGCCAAAATAAGCCAGTTGGAATAGGTGGGTGGCCACCAATATCCACCTGGATGTTGTGTAGGCCTTCAAGATAGCCCCAGAAGTGTAGAACCCACAATTACAAATAGATGTCACCATTACAGAAACAATGTGTTGAACTGAAAATTGTCAAGATGAGCCAAGTGGAATTTGGAACATGTGGGTGGCCACCAATATCCACCTGGATCAATATTTTAATTAAATTCATTAAGGAGGCCATTTTGGGAATTATACTTGAATAAACATATTAGTGTAATAGCTCATAGGAATCGGGAGGAACATAAATGCAGGATAAGATGATGAGAAGTGACTTTCAGTGGCCAGAGAAGCCATTAGGACGAATAAATAATGTTTTAGAGGAAAAAAGGTTAATTAATTATTAAAGTGATTTTATGAAGGAATATTAAAAATAAAGTAAAATTCACTTGGAGAGAATAGATGAACAGGGGTATAAAACAAAGATAGGGGCTTCCATTATCTCATTATGTTGATTGATATTTTGGTGTCTGGCTTCTTATCTAGAGATCCCATGGTACTTGGAGGTTTTGAGGGTTTTGACTAAATAAACCCTAGAGATCAACAAGGGAGTGAAATATTCTCTTGTTCTTGATCCAAGCTTGGCCAAGGAGGTGAAATATTCCTCCCTCACCATTCTACATCATTTTAGAACTACTTCAGCCATCAGTTTGTGAAGAAGGACGCATCATAGAGGGTTTTATGTAGAGAGGGTGCACCACTCAGCCTAGGGAGATTCGATTTGGTCTTAGGAGGTTGGATTTGGACCAGATCTCGATTGGGGACTCTTGGCCATCATCAGGGAAAACCTTTTTTCACTTGTGGGGGTTTACAACCTCCATAATTATTTATTTTGATGGTTTGGGTTGCACCAGCAAGCAACATACTTCACTCTTGGATTGTTTTGAGAGAGCTTGTTGGGATTTATTCTAGATGGCGAGACATGTTATCCCTGTTGATACTCGAGATCGAGTATGGTGGTGGATTCATAGAATTTGGTTCCACATGGATACATTTATAGGTTAGGCTTCCTGATAGTAGTCCCAATCCTTACATGTATTTTAGCATTAAGATCCAGAATTGGGGAGTCCAGTTTGTGTACTTTGGGAAGATAGTCATGATCGGAGTGGTGCAGCGTCAACATGATGGTCCCTTTAAGATATTATCATGGGACCTTGGGATTACAGGGCTGGGAATTTCATTGACTGATGGAGGTGATTGGATCCTTGCAGGGGGAAATCATTTTGATTTTCCATTGAGCTTCAGTTTTGGCAAGGGGGCGCACCAGTGAAGGATTTCTACAAGTTGGGGTGCACTTGTTGAGGAGGACAGGTTCAATTTTCTTAAAGGTGGCAAGATATTCAATATCACTCATTCCAGGAGTGGTATCTACCACCATAATTCCCTTTTGCAGCAGTGTGTGAGGGAATTCTTCATCAGGTTCATAGAGGGATGAGTTTTCTCTTCATGAGGGCACATTGTTCTCAGTGGATCTAGTGATTTGTAGTGGGAGATCATTCCCAACATCTTGGAGATTCATCATAGAGGTTTCCTATACCCTGATCTACCTTTTGACAGTTGGTTTCAGTGATTTCGAGGCCACATTCTTGGAGGATGAATTCTTTTCTTGCTTCTGCTAGTGAGGGCACATATGTTCTTAGAGATATTGTTGTTTGGAGGTCTTCCAGTTGATATACAGCTCAAAGAATACTCTTATCATCTTTCCATCATCGAATCTATCTTCTATCAGAGTTTTTCATGAGTTTGAGGAAATCATAGAGGAGGCCATACCATCCTTAGTCTCGTCCAGCCAAGAACTGTGCATTGTGCTAGAGAAGGCACCACCTACAGCAAAGGGGAACAGTTGGATCTCAGAGATATTTGGTATTCATCTTGGGGAGGCTTTTGGAAGCCTATATATTCATCTCTCTATTGTATCTTGGAGGCATTATCAGCCACAAACTCTACTCTGTTATATGTATTCCAGGTTTGCTCCATTTTGTATGAGGTCAACTTTATATCTAAATAAAATCAGATCTGAGGTATTTGTGGCTATTTCTTTTGTTACTTGTATTTCATATTGTTGTGTATATATTATTGTTATGATCTCATCATTTATGTGCTACAAAACTCAATAAAACCATCATAGGGCACTCAAGAAGACTAAAATCAACAAAGTGTTTGACAAAATATCACAACTAGAAAACCATAAAACTTAACATGTTCCAAGCAAATCAGTTTGGGAACATTACAGTGGTATCAGAGAGAATTTCCTTCCCCAACCTGTGATAAACATTGATGATCTAGAGGAGAGATGGATTTTGCAGAAGATATCATATATTGTGATGAGGAATATCGAGCCCTTAGTGAGACATTTAGGGCTCAAGTAACATTCCAACAGTTTGTATCCATAAAAAATACTAGGTGGTGCAAAGATGAGGTTGAATTATGGGCAAAAAATATGGAAGAAATCAATTATTAGAGCAGCATAACAAAGAAAAAAAGAGAAAAAGTAGTCAGAGAGGTAGATACATCGCCACATGCTAGCAAGTAACTTTGCTACAGTTGCAAAGAACCTTGGGAGCAGGATCACAGATGTAGGGGTAAAGGGAGAGTGCATTACATTGATGTGAATTATGATAGCGGTGAGAAAGATGTGTGTGAGAATGCGGCCTTGAATGCCTCATTAGAGAAGTCCCAGGACTCTTTCACATTTGATGGATGAAGTGGTGACTGGGGTGCTTGTGATGGTGCAGATGTATTCGCACCTAGGCATGATGAGATTCAGAGGTTAGATGACCCACCTTTGGAAGATGAAATGACTTCTAGGGAGCCTTGCATTGGTGAAGAGGAGCTTCCTACAGATTTGAGTGTGGCACAGTCCTTACCTTCTCAGACACTTATGATAGACATGACACGGGAGGATATCAGTGGAATTTTGGATGTGGTAGAGGAGCCTTGTGTAGTACTTGAACACAAGGGACATATGGACCTACAGACCCTGGAGGAGAGGCATGACTTGGAGCCATTTGACTATATACATACTTATAAACATGAGGAGAGTGGGTCACCTCTTTTGGGGAGTCCATTGATAGATCATTTTGGGGAGCCCGACAAATTGATGGGACACTTACTTCTGGAACAAGTCTACAATGACAATGATACTTTCCTTGTTCGTCGGGATGACCATATCACATGTTTGGACACATCTGTATGGGATCCGGGCTCAGATGATATTAGTAGGATGAGTGCATAGGGGGATACAACTGTACATACATGATACAGGACAATTCAAATGGAGGTAGCCCTAGGTGATTATGTACAGCGGCATACGAGAGGAGCTAGTAGCACAGAGGACAATATACAATATGGTTCCTTATCTCTTGAGGAGTCTGTTGATGAGGATTCCACTGTTGAAATTAGCAGTGAGAGTCATGAGGTAGCACCTCAACGTGATTGTGATTAGGAGTCATGAAACTTGACATGACAGCTGAGAGTCGGGGAGGACATGATCATGGCAACCATTAGACACATTGATGATACACACACATTAGTAGGAGTATATTTTTGTAGGGACTTGATGGCACATGATAGTTTGGATGGGGAGATTTGCCTTGATGACTTCCAGACACTCAGGGAGGGAGTGACTGTGATGAGGATCGACTACCAACAACTACTTATGGATATAGATTACCTCTCGGAGGTTGGCGAGATGTATCATAGGGAACTGAGGGAGAAGGAGATTGAGGTGGATCGACTCACGCATGAGTTGGTAAGCACACGGGGATTCTTGGAAGGTGCACAAACATCCCTTCAAGAATCAAGGTCTATATTAGAGGGTCTTCTTGAGGAGACTAGTCATGGATCCACTATATCTATCCCGGCAGAGAGTCATATATTTACTTCATCTACATTGCCAGAGGATGTTAGTGGTTTGGTAGAGGAGCACCAGATGATGGAGAAGCATGAGGATTACCTAAGATCACTGATTCTTATGGAGAGATGTGATCAAGATACACAGGAGGATGTCCATGTGTCACATGGACCACCATTCATGAGGGGTTTTGAGATAGTTGGTCATACACATACACTTGGGGATTCCAGAGCCAGGGGAAGTTATGAGGACACTTCCATTTGGATTCCAGGATTGTTTGGCATCCATGTATAGGTTGACCCAGTAGTACAATCAGGATACACGATGATGCAGGAGGATGCATTTTCTTGCATGAGTATACAGGGGCATACTGTGATTAGTGGTAGTTCACAGGAACATGCAAAGGTGTACAGTGGGATCCAGGGGGATGCATTGTAGTGTAGGGAGGAGACATACTTAGTGGATCATGTAGATTCCTCTCCCTTGCAGTAGTACATAGATATAGGAGATCACCATCACAGTAGTAGTAGTTATATGAGTGATGATGGAGGGAGAGTGATTAACCAATAGTTTGTGGATTTACCTACTATTGTACCCGATGGTTGGAGTTTAATGATGAGTACAGGTGATTATTCACCATGGGTGTCAGTGGATGAGTTCTTGGTCAAGCCTTTGGGATTGACCAATGCATATGACACTCCCGATTCCTACATACAGTTGCATGGGACATGGAGAGATGTTAGATAGAGACCTCCTAAAATGGGATATGTCGTTATATACAGTAGGATAGGGGAGGTTCGTCTAAGACAGACAATTTTTGTTTGGGGCGTGATGGAGAGCATATTCATCCATGGGATAAAGTATATTCCAGAGGTGGATATAGGTTCAAAGTCTCAGCAGAATGAGGACGGGGAGAAAAGATGGACATATGCTTTTGATGAGGTCTATGAGGTCAGTTGGAAGGATGTATGGTCGTAGCAAGCAGTTTCATAGATCTTGAGGATTGTACATGATGTACCTATGGTTGCACAGCTTGGCCATTTCAGGACTCGTCAGCAAGTCAGAGAGAGATTCTCGTTGGAGGATATAGAGGATGATTCCAGGAGACATATGGAGGCATGTTGGGTATGCTAGCATCACGAGTCAGGGTGTGATTCCTTAGCCACAGATGTTTCAGTGTTGGTTTGGGAGAGTATGTTGGCTTCTCTCGACCCTGGTGCACTAGAGACATATAGTAGGGCTGACTTCATAAGCATATTGTTGGAGCATGGGACACTGCATGCAGTAGTGTGGGTTGGAAGAGAGGTCAAGTTTCATGATCATGGATAGGACAACATAGCTATCAGTATATTATAGCCAGAGGATCACAGTTTGGTAGGAACCGAGATGTATGGTATGGCACCATCATAGTTATGCAATGCAGGGGTTTGTGATATTCTAGAGAACATGGGAGTTTCAGGGACTTGCATGATTGGTTCATTCCATTTGGGGGGGAATTTTAGAGCAGGCCAAGATGAAGATTCTATGTGGTAGGATGGATCAACTTGGTTGAGGATCAGGTATATCAGTGGGTCATATTTTTGGTTAGCAGGGGATCTAGATACTACTGGAGGTAGTATCTTAGATATTCGCTTGGATGAGAGATTCCTTGATGGATGGATATTGTATTTACTTGTTTCATTGGTTGGGGATCTTCAAGAGACTCTTGGTGTTGAGGTCTTACATCACTAAACTTTGCGGGGCACTGCAGTTCACATCTTGATTTGGGATCCAGGGATTGGAGTGCTTGGTAGTCCAGATTTTGATGGAGTTGAGATCCAAGTGAAGTGGTTGCTTGAGGAGTTGACCAAGGATCTACCTCATATTATAATTCTATTCATGAGGAGAATTCAGGTGGCATGCATGGTGAGCACTTGGAAGGACCATGTTTTGAGGGGAGCGTACCTCATGTCACACAGGTGGATATTGTTGAAATATTGTAACTGCAAAGAGTATTCTATTTATTATTGATGTATTATTCATTAGATCAATCCCCTTTTGTGGATTGATCATGTCGGGTATTGTAAATGACCAAATCCCATTTTGATGATTGGTCAAACCCTAATTGTAATAGGCTAAATGAGAAGTCGGCCCCCAGAATATATTAAAGTGGTTATAACCACCCAGAATGAGAAGTTGGCCCTGCCAGTGAAAAGATACCTCAATTCATACCTACGACATTGTATAAATAAGAGAGACCAGTGCCTCATTTGTTTAGTCACTCACTTGTTCATCAAAGCGCAAGTTTGGAGTTGCAGTTGGAGAAGAAGGAAGAGAGAGAGAGGTGCATTCTTGGGAGAGCACTTTATGTATTGTTTGAGTTATCTCTTGGCATTGTATTGGCTATCTATATTAAGGAAATTTTTGTTGGGTTTTCTCCCCCATGAGGGTTTCCCAGGATAAATGATGTGTCTCTTGTGATTGTGTATTTCTCAGTGATCCTATCTATGCTATGGTTATCTAGTGAATTGAAAAGAAACCTAATAATAGCTTAAAGCTTAACAGATATGGGACCCTGGTATCATATATAGATTGAATCAGTTATTGCTTGAGGACAAGCAATATTCGAGCAGGAAGGACTGTAATGACCCTATTTTTGTATGTTTCTATGTTACAGAGTAGGATGCCTATGAGAGTAGCCAGATGGGGGTGACAGTGAGTTAAGGATTTATTGAGGGGTTTTATTGGGCCCAACTTGCATCATTCATCATATTTCATCATTAGGATCCATTATGCACAACTTATCTTTGGTTTCGTTGCATTTTGACACTTTTTGTAATTTTGAGTTATTATGAAGCATGTTTTAATTAAATTCACTAAGGAGGTCATTTTGGGCATTATTCTTGAAGAAACCTCTTAGTGTAATATCTCATCAAAATTAGGAGGAAGAGAACTACATGATAAGATGATGAGAAGTGACTTTCAGTGGCCAGATAAGCCATAAGGATGAATAAATAACTTTTTAGAGGAAAAAAGGTTAATTAATTAATAAAGTGATTTTATGAAGGAATATTAAAAATAAAGTAAATGTCACTTGGAGAGAATAGATGAACATGGGTATAAAAGAGAGATAGGGGCTTCTATTCTCTCATTATGTTGATTGATATTTTGATGTATGGCTTCTTAGCTAGAGAGCCCATGGTACTTGGGAGTTTTGAGGGTTTTGACTGAATAAACCCTAGAGATCAACAAGGGAGTGAAAGATTCTCCTATTATTGATCCAATATTGTCCAAGGAGGTGAAATATTCCTCCCTCACCATTATACATCAGTTCAGAACTACTTCATCCATCAGTTTGTGAAGGACACATCATAGAGGGTTTTCTACAGAGAGGATGCACCACTCAACCAAGGAAGATTCAATTTGGTCTTAGGAGGTTGGGTTTGGACTAGATCTTGATTGGGGACTCTTGACCATCATCAAGGCGAACCTTTTGACACTTGTGGGGGGTTTACAACCTCCATACTTATTTATTTTGATGGTTGGGTGAATTTCATGAAGGAGGGTGCATTGGGGGTTTGAGATCCCATGATTTGTGAGAAGATTTTTCATATACATCCAGGGGATCTTCACATACGAGTTAATCATCATCATATCTACAATTTGCAGTGATTTCCTGAAGGTTTTACATCATCTTTTATTGTGCATATCTCAATAGGGATAATTTCATCATGCGGGCACATTTCTTGGCACGGTAGAATTGATTTTAGAGCATTATATCAACCATTTTGGGCAGCCATCAATAAGGGATCCTTGAGGAGGATTACTCTGGATATTTCCTTGCATTTTGAGGGAATTACAACCCTATTTTGTAGTTGTTATATTCCTTGGATCAGATCTGGAAATTATTGTGTGTTAGACAACCAAGTGCATATTAAATAAATCAAGGATTTGAGGTACTATCTTACAGTTTTTAATAGTTATTAGCTTCTGGTTTATTTTTTTATCATTGCATGTGTTTTCCTTATATATTACATGAACAAATATGGGCCACATACATCAAAAAGTACACTTAAATGAATGCTACAACCATTGCACACAAAGTGTTTGACAAAACACCTCAAACAATCGTTGCAAATAAACATAAGAGTCAACAAAAATTCAGAACAACCACTCATTAGGAAGGGTTTTAGGTGTTGCATGTGATGTGTTTGACATAAAATTTATCCCTTAAACTTGAGTTAATTGGGACAACAAGTGTTGAATTGATTTCAAGGGAGCTGGGAATTTGTATGCCAAGTGTTTGACGAAATTCCTAAACCACAGTGATTTGATTTTTACATTAAATTTGGTTGGGAACATTGCAGGAAGGTTCCAAACCCCAAATATCCAAATTGGTACCTACCAATAAAATGGGCCCTACAGGACAATTCCTTCAATGTTTTCACCTAGAAAGTACCAATACAGATGACAAATTATATAATGATCCATTTTGGATCATCTAATGGACTATCATAGTGATATGCTCTTTGATGCAGTTTGTAGGTATCCCACCTATGAAAAGGATATGTACCCCATTATGCAGGCCTACCACCAATGAAGAATTATATTTTTTGGAAGGAGATGATCATCCACATTGATCACAAGCTCCTATAGTTCATGAGAATGTAGAGAAATTTATAGAATGATTGCCATCAAAAGTGGTCCACGTACCTGCAACAATTCCACTTGAGCATTAATTACAAGGGTAGCAAAAGTCAATTTGTGAACTGATATAGTTGACATCTAATTTTGGTGTCGACCATACTACTCAACTCTTATGGGTCACATGATATCTATGGGTGGCCCTAATTGTATGGCAAAGACCTTGAATTCACTGTTATCTATCTAAAATTGAGCATAGGTAAATGAGTCTCAAACTTTTATTTCTAGGATTAACTTTTATGTCTTCTAGGCCATCTTTGTGTTCCCTCAAGTGAGCATGAGAAGCTAATTTGGGAGGCACATTATAGTAGGGTGGTATGGAACTTCATTGTGGAGAAGATCATGGAAATGCTACAAAAGCACTTCTATTGGCTCTGATAGAATGTCGGTAGGTATATCAGATCATGCATTTATTGTGCCATCACCAAACCTATGATCAAGAAGAAAGGGTTGTACACTCTTCCTACCATGGAAAATTCCTATAAGTCCATCTCCATGGAATACATGTTAGGCCTGCCTTCAACCAAGCATGGAAACAACTATGTATTTTTTGTTTTTCATTTGTATTTCAAGATGACCATTTTGACACCTTGCAAGAAGAGTGTCACAACAAAGGCCACTACTAGGCTATTCTTCCAGTGTGTTTGTTTTCATTCCAGGCTCCCACATACCATTATTTTAGATAGGAACAATATGTTCCTAAGTACATTTTAGTATATCTTTTGTTCATTGATGGACACCAAGAGGACCAAATCAACTCCCTTCCACCCCCAAATTGATGGATAGACAGAGATAATCAATAGGATGATCATGCACATATTTATAATGTACAACTCCAAACATCCACACACATGGGATGAGATCCTTACTTGTGTTCATCATAGCTAAAACAGATCCCTTCATAGCTCTATTGTTCACATCCCTTTTTAGGTGTGCTTGGGATTCTAATCATTGGCCCCAATTAACATGGCTCTACCCATTGCATCTACGCAAGAAGAATCCTCCCATGCTTAGACCGAGGTGTTGAATTGTTGAACTTATGCTTATACTGAGAGGGGGGGTGAATAAATATCAAATAGTTTTTAATTTAAATGACCTTTCATCAATCATCCATTAACTTTAAAATAATAAATGCATGTAAACTCAAATCATAGTACACATAGTTTAATTTGGAAACCCTTATGGGAGAAAACCACAAAGACTTATATTTATAAATTTATTTAGGAACCAATCTATTGTTACAAATCTTGTAGGCACCAACCTACTAGAGACACTAATCTCTTCAGTTGAGCACCAACTCAACAAGATATTGTGTAGTCACCAACCCATTAGAGACACCAATCTCTTCAGTTGAGCACTAACTCGGAAATATATTACATAGGCACCAACCTACTAGAGACACCAATATCCTTGGTCGAGCACCACTCAATAAGGCTTGTATAGGCACCAAGCTATGGTCTTAATACACAGAGTACTTGATCCAGGGGATCAAATTTTTCTCAAAATTCAAAGTGCTCTGAATCGCATCAAATCGAACGTGAGTGTAGGCCTTGTTGTCACGAACCCAACACAACTCATTTGGGTTCAAACAGAAGTCAGGAGAGAGAGATATTGCATTCTATTCAAAACGACAAACAGGCAAAAAAAAGGGATGTTGACTGTACAGTTTGTACAGTCCGTACGGATGCTGACATGGCAGGTCGTACGACACGTGGCAGGTAGTTGTGTGGATAGTTGACATATGACGTGGCTTATTTGCAATGAATGGGATAACGACACATGGCCCAATCAATGGCCGCCATGTGTCACCTATGTATTGGTTTAAAAGTTATGTTGTTGGCCGGATTCGACCCTGTGACCTCCAGGCAAGGTAAAGCCTTGGGAAGGCTCGCCCAACCGGCGCACCCACATGTATTACTTAACATATATATACATTTGATTGTATTTGATTTTGAAATCATGTGAATTGGGGTGCGGACCAGGCCGGGGCTAAGCCTCGGCCCATGGTTATATATGTATTGCATATGACCATTACAATGTGTGTTTAAACCCGCAGTTATCTGTGTGTGTGTGTGTGTGTGTGTGTGTGTGTGTGTGTGTGTGTGTGTGTGTGTGTGTGTGTGTGTGTGTGTGTATGTGTGACCATTGTGGTATGCGCACCATTATATATTTGACATGTGACCATTGTGGGTACACGCATTTTAACCCCCGCAGTTATATATATGGTTTAAACCTTAACCGTGTTTGTATTGCACGTGGTCATGTGGTGGCCATGTGCCCACGGGCCTTGGTGGTTAAGGGCCAGCGCGTAACCATTTGACAGTTTGTACCGGTTGTGCGGTTGCGCCCGGTGCTGAGTTTTTCCACATAAAAGCATGTGAGGGCTAGGTTGAGGCAACAAGGGTGCATTTTGGCAATCCAGAGACAGCAAGTTTGAAGGGGATCTTCCAGGAAGCCTATCTTCTTCAATTTTTGGCCAAACGAGGTGCCAAAAAAAGCCCAGCAGGGGGTTTTTGGACGTTCTGGAGCCATTGGAGCCATCTATTTGGAATTTTGAGCATTGTAAAGCACATTTTTTTATCACTTTGAGAAAATAATACAAAACATCCATTGGAAGCTGGACCAGGAGATGTAGCCCAAGAGAGGGGTGAAATCCTTTATCATTTGTTGTGTTATGTGTTTTTTGTTCACTATTTATTACTGTTGTTTATATGCATCTTGAATGAGTAACTTATATAAAAGTTGTGTTGCAAAGTTGATCCATTTTCATTTTAACACATGAATTAAATCTTGCAAATAATTTCAAGAATACAAGTCTTCTTCATTTTTAGATCAAGTTGGTATCAGAGCATAGGTTTTTGAAGACTTGATTATTTGCAAGTGTTTTGTTTTCTGATGCTCACAAGGTTGAAACTCATAAGAGGAGAAGGTAAACTTGTAGAGCCAAGTTCTCATTCTTCAAGAAGGAAGATTATATCATCACTGCAAGTTTCAAGGAGGCATTCACCAAGTATGGCTCATGAAGAGAGTCATGAACATATTCCTACAGAAGATGAAGATCTCAGAAAGGTTGTCATGGAAATGAGGGAAATGATGAAACTCTTGATGGAAAGGAATACAAGGTTGCAAGGTGAAGGCTCCAACCCTTCAAAGCACAAGGGAGACAGTGGTGATAAAACTCCAAATGGAAATGGA
>ML787814.1:78214-89095 GCA_009831015.1 Picea engelmannii | reverse complement strand
CTTAAAGGAGAAGGTAAAAAATTGAAACCAATTCGATATGGTCCTTTTAAGATTATTGACAAGATTGGTAACAATGCCTTCCGTTTAGATTTGCCTCCTTATATGCAAATGTATGCAGTTGTTAATGTTGAGAATTTGAAATTTTATGAGCCTCCTTTGATTGATGATCAAGGAGAGCATGTTTAGATTCCTTCTATAGATGATTTTTCCCCAGAATATCTTATAGAACTGCATGAAGACACAATCCTTGACAGGAGAATGAGAACTTCAAAACGAGGAAATGTGGAGTATCTTCAAGTTGGTCTTAAAGGTACAAATCCAAGCAAATCCAAGTGGATTGAGGTTGGAAAGGTGAGGGAGCTATACCCTCATCTTCAGATAGACTGAAAATAGTCTTTTGGAGGTCCAAAAGCTTTCCAATGGGGAGGTGTGATCCAGGAGATCAAATTTTGCTCAAAATTCAAAGTGCTCAGAATCGCTTCAAATCGAACAGGATCATAGGCCTCATCATCACGAACCCAACGCAACTCATTTGGGTTCAAATGGACGTCAAGAGAGAGAGATATCGCGTTCTGTTCAAAATGACAAACAAACAAAAAAAAGGGATGTTGACTGTACAGTCCGTACGGATGCTGATGTGGCAGGCCATACGACACATGGCAGGAAGTTGTGTGGACAGTTGGCATATGACGTGGCTTGTTTGCAACGAATGAGATAGTGACATGTGGCCCAATCAATGGCCACCACGTGTCACCTATATATTGGTTTAAAAGTTATGTTGTTGGTCGGATTCGACCCTGTGACCTCCGGGCAGGGTAAAGCCTTAGGAAGGGCCGCCCAACCAGCGCGCCCACATGTATTACTTAACATATATATACGTTTGATTGTATTTGAGTTTGAAATCATGTGAATTGGGGTGCGGACCGGGCTGGGGCTAAGCCCCGGCCCATGGTTATATATGTATTGCATATGACCATTACAATGTGTGTTTAAACCCGCGATTATATATATGTGTGTGTGTGTGTGTGTGTGTGTGTGTGTGTGTGTGTGTGACCATTGTGGTATGCATGCGGTTATATATTTGACATGTGACCATTATGGGTGCGCACGTTTTAACCCCCGCGGTTATATATATGGTTTAAACCTTAACCCTGTTTGTATTGCGCGCGGTCATGTGGTGGCGATGTGCCCACGGGCCTTGGTGGTTAAGGGCCAGCGCGTAACCGTTCGACAGTTTGTATCGGTTGTGCGGTTGCGCCTAGTGCTGAGTTTTTCCACATAAAAGTGTGTGAGGGCTAGGTTGAGGCAACAAGGGTGCATTTTGGCAATCTAGAGACAACAAGCTTGAAGGTGATCTTCCAGGAAGCCTATCTTCTTCAATTTTTGGCCAAACAAGGTGTCGAAAAAGCCCAGCTAGGGGTTTTTGGACGTTTTGGAGCCATTGGAGTCATCTATTTGGAATTTTGAGCATTGTAAAGCACGTTTTTGAGGACTTTGAGCAAATAATACAAAAGATCCATTGGAAGTTGGACCAAGAGATGTAGCCCAAGAGAGGGGTGACCTCCTTTATCATTTGTTGTGTTATGTGTTTTATGTTCACTGTTTATTGTTGTTGTTTATATGCATCTTGAATGAGTAATTTATATAAAAGTTGTGTTGCAAAGTTGATCCATTTGCATTTTAACACATGAATTAAATCTTGCAAATAATTTCAAGAATACAAGTCTTCTTCATTTTTAGATCAGTACTTCAGAATTCACCTGCATGCTTCATATTTCATGCATTTCATAGCATCATTGTACCCTTAAGTTTCATGCTCCAAATCCTCTCCTTGATTCATACCCTAGACATAGCTTCAAACCCTAGTTAGATTTAGCCTTCATGCCATAGAAAACCTCATATCATCATTCCAAAAATATAATTCTAGACTACAGCATCACAACCTCAAAACAATGCACTTTTCAACATCATAGACCTTAGTCGTTCATAGCACACCCTTAAAAATCCAAGAAGACTCATCTTGTGCACATTTAGACACTAAGAATACTCAGCATATCCTATTTTTCACCTCATATCTCTTCTACACACTTGTGTTTTCTCTTCTTGATTAGATGCTCTAAAAAAACGCGCATCTATCCTATATTTATAGTGTTTCTATGTTCAAATATGGAGTCGACTTGTAAAACTAGTTGAGTTGACTTGTACTTTCTAGTTGGGCCAACCTGACAAAATATTTTATATCTCCTCATTCCTATGGAGTTAAAGGGAGTTCCATATAACATTGGAAAGATCTCATAATAATATTTTCAACCATGTATCCTATGCTCCCATTTGATTCAGGTCTTCAATGTAAAAATTCCTTCAAAGATAGGGTATCCAAACTGAACATCAAAAATCCAAAAACAATATTTCCAACAATCGCCATCTTGTAATAATTATCTTAGACATCCGTAGTCTCCCCCTGTCTTTGACATCAATGACGACATTATTTCCAAAAATCTCCCCCTTTTTCATTGATGGAAATCCTTAGTCAGTTATGTAATACTCCCCCTGTCTACAACTCTCCTTGTCTCTACAATTATTCCTCTATCTACAACTTATCCCCCTTTGACATCAATGGAAAAAGGATGCTCCCCCTATTATTTTTCTTCCCTTTACTGATGAGATTAGATGGATATCACTCATCCATCATTTTCTTCTTTGACTTCATCAAGAATGTCCCATCCATCATTTTCTTCTTTGACTTCATCAAGAATGTATACATTGTTCGAGGTTTTGTTTGCATTTGCCACTAATATTCTTAAACATGATTTCCTTATCTCACATCCTTTATAATGAAATGTGAGTTTGTAACCTTGATCACACATTTGAATGAAACTTATAAGATTGTGTTTTAACCTTTCAACATACATGACATTATGTGTTTTAGTCTTTCCATTATCGAGACTACTGGTACCTTTTCCAACTGTCCTTGCAGAAGCATTATCCCCAAATGTAACACTGCTTCCTTTTTCTTCCTTTAGGGTGAGAATTTGTTTTTGATACCTTATCATGTGTTTTGAACATCCACTATCAATGTACCATTGGCTTCCTTTTTCTTGAGCATACATTGCAAGTCCACATTCTTCCTTCTTTGGTTCTTCTTGCTTCCCGTTCCACACCTTTGTGTATTCTTCTCTATGCTTGGTAACATCATCTTCCCTGTTTTGTTTAGGAAACTTTATTATGTTGCTTCTACAGTTATGTGCTATGTTCCCATAGTTATTGCACTTATAGCCTTTAATATTGTAATCAAGTAGGAAAGAAAATAAATTGTAGTTTCTATCAACAAACCCATGAGAGCTTCTAGTTTTGTTGCTCACATAATCATTTTTTGAGGTCTTATAAGAACCTTTATTTCTGTCTCTCATATGATCACTTCTTGCATAAGCTCTACAATCTAGTGTTTTATAACCAAAATTATTGCAATAACAACAATAGCCAAGAAAGAGATTTTGGTGTTGGGTTGTGAAAGGCCTTTTTGATGGAACAACTCTTCTAAAACTCATTCTTGTTGTTCTTGTGAGAAGAATCCGGTTTCTACTAGTCATCATTTCCTTTCTTGTTGTTTCTTTCATTATTGATGGAGCCTTTGAGAATATTAGCATAGCTTTTAGGATTTTCTTCATTTTTCTTTTCTGATGGCTTTGTGATCTTAGTCCTTGCATCACCCTTGAGGGTCTTTTGTTTTTCATCGTAGCCAAGACCTGTCATGATGAATGGTGACCTTTAGTGACTGAGAATATTATCTAATATTTGAGTAGTTTTTCCAAACTTCAAGATTCTACTCAACTGATTAGTTGTTTTCTCTAGTTCATTTTTTAAGGAAACGATTTCATCCTCTAGATTCTTGCAATTTTCTTCCCTTTCTTTCAATTGGCTTCTCACCAAAACTTCTTATATCCTTTTTTCCTCTTCTAGTTAAGTCTTTAGGATGATAACTATTTTTTTTGTTTCATCAATATCATGATCCTTCTTTTCATATTTCTGCAATTTCTCTTTCTGATTTTTATTCTTTCCTCTGAGTCTGTCTATTTCTTCTAAGGCACTAACGAGTTCTTCTTCAAGATTCACTTCCCCATCAATTCTTCTTCTTAATATGATTTTTCTTGATTGTCTTCACTTTATGTATTAGTATACTTTGTATCGATGGCCATGAAGAGAAATTATTCTCTATTAATATCATAAACATATCCATCACTTTCTTCTTTGTCAAACAATAGAGCCATGTTTGTGGAGAAACCTTCTTGACTAGTCATGTGTTCTCCCAGGATCTTCCTTCCAGCGGTTAGACTATTTCCAAAGGAACCTACTCTAATACCAATTGTTGAGATTATGCTTATACTAAGAGGGGGGGTGAATCAGTATAAGATCATTTTTACTTTAAATGAACATTCATCAATCATTCATTAACTCTAAAAAAATAAATGCATGTAAAATCAAATCACATTACACAAAGTTTAATTTGGAAACCCTTGTGGAAGAAAACCACAAAGACTTATATTTATAAATGTCTGTAGGAACCAACCTACTGATACAAAGCTTGTAGGCACCAAGATACAAATCTTGTAGATACGAATCTTGTAGGCACCAACCTACTAGAGACACTAATCTCTTTAGTTGAGCACCAAATTAGCAAGATATTGTGTATGCACCAACGTACTAGAGACACCAATACATTTAGTTGAGCACCAACTCAGCAAGATATTGTGTAGGAACCAACCTATTGGAGACACCAATCTCCTCAGTTAATAACCAACTCAGTCAGATTTGTATAGGAACATATATAAGATATTCATACACATAGTACTTTTGACTTCACATACATTCTTCATACTTCATGCATTTCACATCATCATCATACCAATAAATTTCATTCTCTAGTGCCTCTCCTTGCTTAATACTCCATACATAGATTCAAACCCTAGTCATATTTAGCCTTCATTCCCTAGAGAAACTCATAGCATCATTCCCATAATATAATTCTAGACTGCAACTTCACAACCTCAAAACAATGCACTATGCAGCATCATAGACCTTAGTCCTTCATAGCACACCCTTAAAACTCCAAGAAAACTCCTCTTGCACACCTTTAGACCCCAATAATACTCCACATATTCTCTTGTGCACCTCAAATATATTTTCCACACTTTTTATTTCTCTTCTTTCTTGGATGCTCTACAAATGCACACATACATTTTGTATTTATGGTGTTTCTATGTTCACTTATGGGGCCTACTTGTAAAACTGGTCAGGCAAACCTGTACTTTCTTTCTGGGCCGACCTAACAAAATAATTCATATCTCCTTATTCCTATGGAGTTATAGGGAGTGCCATATACCATTGGAAAGGCATCATAATAATATTTTTAAGCATATATCTTATTCTCCCATTTAATCTAGGTCTTCAGAGTAAAAAAATCCTTCAAAGATAGGGTATCCAAACCGAGCATCAAAAATAAAAAATTATTATTTCCAAAAATATCCATTTTGCAATATTTATCTTGGACACTTGTAGTATCCTCATGTACTTGAAATCAATGACAACAATATTTCCAACAATATCCCCCTTTGCCATTGATGGAAACCCTTAGTCAATTATGTAATACTCCCCATGTCTGCAACTCTCCTTGTGTATGCAATTATTTATTTGTCTACAACTTCTCCCCCTTTGAAATCAACGAAAAAAGGCCACCCCCCTAATATTTTGCTTCTCTTTATTGATGACATGAGATGGATATCACTCTCATCTTTCATTTACTTGTCCCATACAACATTTTTCTCCTTTGACTTCATCGAGAACATATACATTGCTCAGAGTTATGTTTGAATTTGCTACTAATAATCTTGAACCTACTTTCCTTATTTCACATCCCTTAGAATGAAATGTGAGGTTGTAACCTTGATCACACATTTGACTAAAAATTAGAAGAATGTGTTTCAACCCTTCAACACACAATACATTCTATGTTTTAGTATTTCCATTATCAAGACTAGCGATACCTTTTCCAACTATCCTTGCAGAAGCATTATCCCCAAAGGTAACACTACCTCTTTTTCTTCCTTTAGGGTGAGAAATTTGTTTTGATCCCCTGCCATGTGTTTTGAACATCCACTATCAATGTACCATTGGCGTCCTTTGTCTTGAGAATACATTGCAAGTCCACATTCTTCCTTATTTGGTTCTTCTTGCTTCCCTTACACCTTTGTGTATTCTTATCTATGCTTGGTAAGAACATATTCTTCCTTGTTTTCTTTAGGAAACTTTATTATATTGTTTCTACAATCACGTGTTATGTTCCCATAGTTATTGCACTTATAACATTCAATATTGTAATCAAGTACGGGAGAAAATGAATTGTAGTTTCTATCAACAGACCCATGATAACTTCTAGTTTTTTTGCTCACATAATCATTTTTTGAGGTCTTATAAGAACCTCTATTTCTATCTCTCATATGATCACTTCTTGCATAAGCTCTACTATCTAGTACTTTATGACTAAAATTGTTCCAAGAAAAACAATAGCCAAGAAAGAGATTTTGGTATCGGGTTGTGAAATGCCTTCTTGGTGGAACAACTCTTTTGAACTCATTCTTGTTTTTCTTGTGAGAAGAATTAGGTTTATGTTGGTCATCATTTCATTTCTTGTTGTTTCTTTCATTGTTGATGGAGACTTTGATAATATTAACATAGCGTTTAGGATTTTCTTCATTTTCCTTTTCTAATGGCTTTGTGACCTTAGAGCTTGCATCACCCTCGGGGGTCTTTTGTTCTTCATCATAGCCAAGACCTATCTTGATGAATGGTGACCTTTGGTTACTGAGAATATTATCTAAGATTTCATTAGTTTTTCCAAACTTCAAGATTCTATTGAACTGATAAGTTTTTTTCTCTAGTGCCTTTATTAAGGAAACGATTTCAGCCTCTAGCTTCTTGCATCTAATTTTATTTCTTTTTTTTTTTTTCAGCTGGCTTCTGACCACTTCTTCTATCATTTTTTCCTCTTCTAGTTAAATCTTCAGGATGATAACTATTTTTTCTATTTCATCAAAGTCATGCTCCTTCTTTTCATATTTTTGTAATTTCTCTTTCTGCTTTTTATTCTTTTCCCTGAGTCTATCTATTTCTTCTAAGGCACTAACAAGATTTTCTTCAAGATTCACTTCCCCATTAATGTATTCTTCTTCTGAATTTTATTTTTCTTGATTGACTTCATTTTTTGTATTAGTAGACTTTGTATCCATGGCCATGAAGAGGAATTCTTATTTGTTAATATCATAAACATATCCATCTTTTTCTTCTTTTTCAAACAACATAGCCATGTTTGTGGACAAACCTTATTGACTATCCATGTGTTATCTCGAGATCTTCCTTCCAGCAGTTAGACTATTTCCAAAGGAATATTCTCTGATACCAATTTTTGAACTTATGTTTCTATTGAGAGGGGGTGAATCAATATAAGATACCGTTTAGTTTAAATGAGCATTCATCAATGATTCATTAACTTAAAAATAGTAAATGCATATGACTCAAATCACAGTACATAGAGTTTAATTTGGAAACCCTTGTGGGAGAAAACTACAAAGACTTATCTTTATAAATGTATGTAGAAACCACCCTAATGTTATAAATCTTGTAGGAACCAACCTACTAGAGACACCAATATCTTCATTTGAGCACCAATTCAACAAGATAGTGTGTAGGCACCAACCTACCGGAGACACCAATCTCTTCAATTGAGCACTAACTCGACAAGATATTGTGTAGGCATCAACCTATTGAAGACACCAATCTCCTCGATTGAGCACCAACTCAATAAGACATGTATAGGAACCACTATAATATATTCATACACATAGTACTTCTGACTTCACTTTTATGCTTCATACTTCTTGCATTTCACAGCATCATCATACCCTTAACTTTCATGCTCCAACGTCTCTCCTTGCTTCATACCCCAGACATAGCTTCAAACCCTAGTCAAATTTATCCTTCATTCCATAACGAACCTCATAGGATCATTCTCAAATTATAATTCCATACTGCAACATCACAACCTCAAAACAGTGCACTTTGTAACATCATAGACCTTAGTCCTTCATAGCACACCCTTAAAACTCCAAGAAAACTCCTTTTGTGCACCTTTAGACCCCAAGAATACTCTTTTTCTACTCTTGCGCACCTTAGATCTCTTTTGTGCACATGTGCTTTCTCTTCTTGCTTGGATTATCTACAAATGTGCACATCTATCCTATATTTATAGTGTTTCTGCGTTCACTTATGGGGCTGACTTGTAAAACTGGCTGGGATGACCTGTACTTTATGGTTGGGCCGACCTGATAGAACCTTTCATATCTCCTCATTATAATGCAGTTAGAGGGAGTGCCATATACCATTGGAAAGGTCTCAAAATAATATTTTCAACCATATATCCTATGCTCCCATTTGATCTAGGTCTTCAAAGTAAAAAGGTCTTCAAAGATAGGCTATCCAAACTTAACATCAAAAATACTAAAGCAATATTTCCAACAATCTCCATCTTGCAATCTTTATCTTGGACATCTGTAGTCTCCCCCTGTCTTTGATATCAATGACAACAATATTTCAAACATGAGGTTGATAGAGCAACCAAATTTGTTGAATGGATCTAACACATCCAACAAGAATTTCATGATATTTTTCAAAAATCCAATGCCAAGTATATGAGGTTATGCATAGGTTTCATGTGGGAGATAAAGTATGGTTGCATTTGCGAAAAGAGCACCTCATAGGACCCCATCAGAATCTCCACCCACTCCAATATGGGCCTCACAACATCACCAAGGTTGTGGGTGAGAATTATTTTGAATCAAGTTGTCCCTCTTTCATTGGATTTCACGCACTTGACCCCTACAGAACGCAACCGTGATTTCATTGAGAAAGCTACAATTGACAATATAATGAACACAAATATGAAGGGCACCTACCAACAAAACATCCAACTCTGTTGGGTCGTCAAAGTAGGGAATTTCTTTCACTACAACAAGTGGCTCACCAAGATTAAGATTCAATAGAAATTTTCCCATGTGATGGAGGAATTTGACACAATGAAGACCATTAATTCCTGAGTGGGGACAACTAATCTGAGTGGATATTGGTGGCCACCCACATGTGCCACTAACTCATAATGGTTCCACATCTGGGTAGTTCAATTATAGTTTTTTATGTCTCAAACTTTCAACATGTTTTTCAAGGATTTCCCTTGTGCTTTTGGTAGTTGACATAAGCTACGAAATCTTTGATTGTGGGGATTTCCAAACACATAAAGTGTGGATTAAACTTTGTAACAATCCAAGAATGCCCTAAATAGATTTTGTATGCAAAAATTGTGGCATCGGGAAGTTGATGTATCACATTAGGGAAATTTTGTATAAAATGGGCCTCCTAAGAGATATAATAAAATATTATGAGTTAGTCATTTGTGGGGAAGATATATTTACAACTCACTTTTTACACTACAATCCATGTAATTATGGTTAAATTAAATTGAAAAATTATCTAGAAAAAAAATTATAAATCATTGTCTTTAAACAATTAATGCATATTTTATTTCTCCCTTATTCTTAATAACTTGAAATAAAATATAAATATAAATTCTTAATTCTTAATTATATAATATATTATTATTTAAAATCTAAATAATATATAATTAAGATACTTTACAAAAATCAAATACATAATATATTGTAAAATATGGTAAATATAATATAATATTATACATTATATATTAGTTTTGTATTACATGTGGAATTGATTTGGTTTATAATATAAAATGGAAGTGATGTAATATAACTTAACAATTATATAAGAATGAGATAATATAATATACATGGTGTAGAATCTATTAACCTACATGATATAGTATATACACAATTAATATATAATATAACACTAATACTAATATATGTAGGTGAGTTGAGTTATATTTAAAATTTAAAATAAAAATACGCAATACATAATATATAATATAACACTAATATGTAATACATGGAATAACATAATACGTAATACATGGACATGGACGTGAGTTTATTTATATTTAAAATTAAAAAAAAAAAAATTACATTAACATAAATTGTTGGATTGGGAATTATATTATAAGTGTGATATATTATATGAGTTGGGCTGAGATTACATTATACATGTGATATTAAATGCTTTATATTATAATATATATATATATATATATATATAAAATAATTTATGTTTAAAATTTTAAAAATATATATAATTAAAAAATATTTATCATTCATTATATGATATAATATATCATATTATGTGTCATTTATTTTCAAATAATTTGAAATAAAATATAAATATAAATTTTTAAATTTTTTTATCACCGGTGGAATCAACAATCGAATCGGTTTTAAATTCCGACCGTTATCATTATAATTTTCAGGTATCATACGTATGCTCTTTTCACAAACACAAATAAATGGAGGGATTTAAACTCGAAACTTCATCAAACATAACACTTCATATCATAACACTTGCTAATTAAACTACCCCTAAAAATTTAAATTCATAAATTTTTAATTATACAATATATTATTATTTAAAATCTTAAACTATATGATAACATATAATTAAGATACTATATAAAAATCAAATACATAAGATATTATAATATGGTAAATATAATATTGTAGTACAGTATGGTAAATATAATGTATTATATTATGCATTAGTTTTATATTACATATTTAATTGATTTGGTTTATAATATAAAACGATTTGGTTTATAATATAAACTAACAAACAATTATATAAGAATGAGATAATATAATATACATTACGTAG
>ML787814.1:56637-67031 GCA_009831015.1 Picea engelmannii | reverse complement strand
AGACAAGATGAGATTTTAGAAATACTAAAAGCTTTCCATGATGAACCTTGTGGTGGTCATTTTGCAGATAAGAGGACAGCATACAAAATACTCAATCTAGGGTATTATTGGCCATCCATCTTCAAAGATTCCAAGAAATATGTTTGAAGTTGTGATAGCTGCCAAAGGATGGGAAAGCCACTTCCAACTGATGAGATGCCTCTCAAACCACAAGTTCACATTGAGCCATTTGAAAAATGGGATCTTGATTTCATTGGTCCAATAAATCCACCATCAAAAGGGAAGCAGTACATCTTAGTATGTACTGATTATGTCACAAAGTGGGTGGAAGCCAAAGCATTAGTGAGAGCTACAGAACAGTCAGTGGTCAACTTCCTCTTTGAAGAAATATTTGTCAGAATTGGAGTACCCTGGGAGATTGTAACAGACCAAGGAGCACAATTTACTTCTAAAATGGTGAAAGACTTAGCAAGCAAATATCAGATCAAGCATCGTAAATCTACACCCTATCATCCACAAGCAAATGGATAGGTGGAATCTACTAACAAAACTTTAGAAGCAATAATGACCAAGACAGTTCAAACACATAGAAAATATTGGTCAGACAAGCTTCAAGAAGCATTATGGGCATACAGAATCGTCTATAAAAACAATATTGGGTTCACTCCTTATCAGCTAGTCTATGGTAAGCAAGTTTTGTTACCTATAGAATTTCAAATTCATAGTTTTAAACTAGCAGTTGATTTAGGAATAGATATTTCCGAAGCACAAAAAGAGAGGATCGTGCAATTAAATCAATTGGATGAGATGAGACAGGAAGCAGTTGAACACAACACTTTGATACAACAGCAAAGGGCACATTGGCATGATAAGTACATCAAGAAGAAACAATTCAAAGAAGGGGATTGGGCTTTGTTATTTGATTCAAAATTCAAAGATTTCAAAGCTAAATTTACAACTCATTGGCTTGGTCCATATGAGATTGCAGAAGTATATGACAATGGCTCAGTCAAACTACAAACAATAGACGATGAGGCAAGCTCATTCATAGTCAATGGACATAGGCTAAAGCTCTACAATAAGCCTCTAAACAAGAAAGACTTTCTACAATAGATATCTCAACAGAATGAGATGGAAGTGTTGGAGAGACATAATCAAGTGTCTCCTTCACATTCTCCTTAAAAAATAAAAAATAAAAATAAAAATAATATATATATATATATATAAAGAGAAAAAAGAAAAGGGATTTTAGTTGTGAAAATCCAGGAAACTGGCACAATATAAACTCTAATTTTGATTGGAAAACCAAGTAACATTGGCCAACCAAAATTCTTCAAAAAATATATAATAATTTTCATTATTAACTTCTAGTTTCATTTTTCAGCTTCAAAAAGTTCTACAAATACTTATCTCTGAGACTTGAGGACAAGTCAATAAATAAGGCTGAGGGGGATAAGGTATATATTTTCAAAACCTTTCAATCCTTCTACAGATGACAACATGCATTTAAAAAAAAGAGGAATTTCCATTCAGCAGAGGGACTTGAGAAGTATTAATTCCAATCAGCAGAGGGACCTGAGGAAGATATCAATTCCATTCAGTAGAGGGACCTGAGAAGTATCCATTCAATTCAGTAAAGGGACCTAAGGGAAATATCAATTCCATTCAGCATAGGGACCTGAGAAAGTATCCATTCAATTCAGCAGAGGGACCTAAGGAAGATATCAATTCCAATCAGCAAGAGACCTGAGAATAATATCAATTCCAATCAACAGAGGGACCTGAGATACTAAGCAAAAGAAATACAAGAGGAAATTGAAGACTTACAGCAACATTTCATCCAGCTTCAGTCAAGCAAAACACAATGAGCAAACAAGTTAGTATATATTTTCCTTTTTAATGCTTTAAATTTGAGAAATTATTTCCCCTATCTTTCCTTTCCCCTACATCATCTTTTCATCACTCCATTTTCATCCTCAAAAGCATTAAAAATGGTACTTAAAGGAACCACTTTTGGTTTCCAAAGGAGTTATAAGGAGGGATCGGGTTTCAAATACAAAACACATTGTTTGTTTTGAGTTGTCAAATGCTATGTTTCTGAAGACATAAGTTGCATACACAGACTGAATTGTTGTTGCATAGATTAAAGGTTGTTTGCATATACATTTAAAAAGGGGTCATAAGAAGAAGGGTTCATTCTTGATGCAGAGGTTGGAAATGAATTAGGGAGTTATAAATCAAGTGAACACATTTTCTAAAAAGAAAAAAAAAAACATTTCTTATGATGATTGCAACAAGGAGAGAAGTACAAAGGTACAAATATAGCAGCACCTTCAGCTATGATCGTTGTACAACCCATTTTTAAAATGATAAAGACCCGTGTTTAAAGTCTCCTCCAACGTTTTTCCTCCCTTCATAAAAGCAATACTACTCAAACAATTTTCATATTTGTTGTGTCTCACTTGCACGCTCCCCAGACTCGAACTGTCGACGCACCCCTACATACACTTACCTCCATTTCAAAATTGTATGCTCTATTTCACCATGTCAGCACCATCCCAAATCCCTACACTCTAGCACATTGTTCCCTCCTACGCCTTCCTATCCCAAAATTCTCTGATAAAAAATGAATTGTATGTTGACAATTTCACTGTCAACATACAACATTCTCGTTCTGTGGAAGAAAACGCGGAGGTTGAAGGAGATACGTGGAGAGAAAAGGCAGAGAACGTATCCAAATAGGAGTCGGCCATTGAAGGTAAGTTTGAACTCAATAATTGAACAGCCAGGTGTAAATTCAACGTCCTGTGGTACATTTTTAAAAACAAGACAGTTCATTTCTAGCAAAGGCCGACTAAAAGAGGGGAAATTGAGCCGGAATTCAACAAGAAGCCTGAGAATTTTTCAAAATTACCAGGTATGCCCTTGCATAAAAAAATTTATGAACAGAGAACAACTTAGGAATTAAAAAATAAGAGATTTCCTTTGCTTTTGAACAGAAAATCTTCTTGAAGACCATGCACAGAATTAAATCCACACAGAGTCTGCAAGTTTTAAAAAAATCTTGGTCAAAAGAATTGCAGGGTTGAAACTTTTAGACCTCCTTTCTATAGACAGTGGAAATATTTTAGGGTCTTTCTCTTAAAGCTTGGAAGTATGGTGTCTAGATGTGAACCAGGGAAGCTTGTTACATCAGACATTCACAGGGATTGTATACAAATTTTGGAGCAAAAACAGTGGATAGGTTTCTTTGAGAAATTTGAGGGATCTTGTGAAGAGGTTGCTTTAGAATTTGCTCACTCATTTGATGCGGAGAAGGCTACTGTTGGAAACCTTACCATTAGGATCTCTGAAGATAGCATTGCACATGTCACTGGACTTCCTCAAATAGGAGAAAGATATTTCAAAACCAAGCATTTCAAAGATAAATCATGGGCACCTTTTATTTTTCAGGTCAAGGGTAGCAGCAGTAAATTGGAAGAAGGGAATTCCAAGGAGTTGGTTGATTCATCCTTGGGATGAATTAGCATATCTTATACAAAAATTTATAACTTGTGAGGGAAGGTTTAGCATCATCTACCTATATCACATTAAACTGCTACAACACTTAAAAGGTGATTGTGAAATCAACATGCCTTATTTTCTATTACAAAGCCTTTCTAAAATGGCTAAGGTTGTCCAAAAAAAATGAAGGAACACATAAAAGAGTTTATACCACTGTGGTTTTATTAAAATGATCATTATATATGAACTACAGAAGCAAAATTTGACTTGGCAACAATTTATCATTGAAAATAGTTTTGAAACAATAAAGGAGGAAGAAGAAGAGGAACAAATTTTAGTTGTGACCGATGATGAGGAAGAAGTACAGAACCCCAAGGCAACAAGCTCAAAACCGCCTATGGGGAGGAGAAGAACAAGAAGCATGGTGATAAAGGAAAAAGAATTTGAGGAAAAAGACAATATTTTTACCACATATGAAAGGAAATCAAGAAAACGTCAACAAGTTCAAAAGGGCCAAATACAAGAAAATGATGATAAAGCACAATAAGCACAGTATGCACATATTCAGACTCTAGAGGCACAATCATTGGGAAATGATGGTTTTGAGGAACAGGAAACTTCCACATATGAACAAACGAGAGAAGATGCGGAACAATTAATTAAAGACATGAAAGAAGAACCTCAAATGGAAGAAGTGGTTGGTGGATCCACATCTGAACTTGATAGGAAAAATAAGAAAATAAGGAAAATGAAGAGAAAAATCAAGGAGATTGAAGTCCTAGAAAGATACATAAAAAAAGAGAATGAAATGCTAAGAATTCAAAGCCATAAAACACAGGAGGAGAATGAAACTTTGAAGAAGAAGAACAAGAAGCTTCAAAAATAGAACAAGTTAATTTCCAAACAAGCCTATAATGGTTCCAACAGAAAAAGGCATATAAAGAGAAATATCAAAGAATGAAAGCACTTCATACAGCTCAGGTGAATGTGGAAACATTATTGCAGGCAGCAGAGGTGGCAGAAGATCAATAACAGAGGTTCAAGGACATTTTTGTGCATGAGGACATGCAAAGACTTCCTCTTGGGGGAGATGTTGAGTACATTTGTATGCTTCCTTTTTGCTCTATAAAACAC
Organism: Picea engelmannii; assembly: GCA_009831015.1. Lineage (NCBI taxonomy): Eukaryota > Viridiplantae > Streptophyta > Pinopsida > Pinales > Pinaceae > Picea > Picea engelmannii. Next base: position 62,393 of record ML787814.1, on the reverse strand, counting down.
ACTTTTGCCTCTATATCCATCCATTTTGCCTTCATTTCATTCCATATTTTTCATAAAACAACTTATGCAAGGTATATTTATCATTCTTTAGCTTAAGAATTGAGTTTTCTAAATTTTGGCATTAAAATTGAAAATTTATCAGAAATTACAGGATTTGACTAAATCCCGTAATTGCTCCTAGGTTCGTGTACTTGAAGGACACCTGGGTGAAATATAAGACTTGGGTTGTGATCCCTGATGTAAAAGGATGGATAATGAGCTATCATCTTTGAGATCTTAGCCTTCCAGATGTCCGGTCAACGCTGGTCAAACAAGATCACTTCAGCAGAAAATACCCTGTTTTAGCCTTAAATCATGGACAGTTTTGGATTTTCGTGGGATTTGGCCATATATTATGGATCTGAAGGAGGCATTCGACCTTCCTAGGATATATTATGGATCTTATCATGAAATTTAGGAGATTTATTAGCATTTTTAGTTTTGAAACTCTTGTATAAATACTCTTAAGCATAGACTAGTATGAACCTGGAATGTGAATGAAGAAACTTTGGAATTTGCAATCTTGAGATCAGTTTTGTGTTTTGTTCTTGATAATGCCTATGATATGATGGTGTGAATGATGCTGGATTTTTTTCTTAGCTGAGACAACTCAAGTGTACCAGTGAAGCATTGGATGGCCCCCTTTGCCAAACTAGTACACTCTTTCTTTATGTTCTTTTCAAGTAATATTTGATACATGTTTTAGATTAGATCTTGTTGTAGATGAGTTTTATTCATATCTTGCTGTAGTTAGATGAATTCCATAGCTAAGTCATATGCTTAATGTTCCAAAGCCTTACTCATATTGTGAATGATTTCTTGAATAAGAATTCAATGTGTGGTTTGCCTTCAAGCATTAAGATAGTCATGAATGTTTTTTGAGTTATTGACGCTTTCAGTACTTTTGATTTAATTTGATGATAGTTGCTAATGAATGAATGAAATAAGACAATGAATGCATCTCTTGAATAAGATTTTTGTCCTTCTAGCATTTGATAAGTCTTAGAACTAGTTCAAACATCTATTGAATGCTTACTGTTGATACTCTTTAGGAAAACAATTGTTGATTACTGTTATGAGATCTATGAATAGGACTTATGAACAGAAGCTTAGCATCTCTTCCATATTCAACCCTTAGAATAATTTTTGGTTTATTTCCATTAAAGATAAAAGCTATCTCTAAATCCATATATTTTGGATGTGCCTCTAAGTCTTACAAACACCGGATTGACAATCATTTGCACTCTAATTTACATCAGTAGATTGGAGCCTAACATATATTATATGTTAATATGTGAGGTTTGGGGGTAGGCTAAAAACCTCTCCCTTAAATGATTAGTGGAGTTGGACAATCCTGATGTAATTGTGATTCAAGAAGATATGGGGAAAGGGGGTCCTTTGGTCCTTGAGCTGAATAATATGTTTGGTGGTTGGGATTTCTATGTCTTTGATTTAGATGGTTTTTCTGGTGCCATAATTATTGGGTTTAATAAAAATCTTACATTAGTCAGATGTTTTGTTTTATGCTCAGGTATTTGTACACTTGTACACAACAAGAGTTTGGGATACTCTCTAACCTTGCTCATTGTGTATAGACACTGTGAGGGTAGACAATAGTTATGGGACAATTTATTTTCATTCAATTGTTTTTAGGTGGATAATCTCATTATTGGGGGGGATATTAATATGATTTGGAATAGGGATGAAATGTGGGGTACTAGTTCCCAAGAAGATAGACTAGATCATTATTTTATTGACAAATTTGAATTGGCAGGTTGAGTAGACATAGAGCCTATCCAGCTTTGGCCAACATGGAGTAATAATAGATTTGGTCTAGGATGGGTAGCTAAAATGATAGATCGGTTTCTTGTGCTCAATGCCCTTCTACAAAGGGTGGAAAGATACAGAACTTTGGTTCGCGAGGTCATATTTTGAATCACTTTCCTATTGTACTTAAACTAGGTAAGGATGGTGAAAAACCTGGAGTACCTTTTAAATATAATCCTAGTAGGTACAAAGACAATGATTTATTTATAATTCATTTATCTCATTGAATTTATATTATGTATGCAGGTGCGGTTGAATAATTGTTTATTGAATTTTACAGGATCGAGATTCAGGATCGAGATTGGATGCCCAAAATATCTAGTAGTACCAAAATTATGCAAGCTCTTATCAGGAGAAAGATACTACAAGTAGATGTTTGATGAAAATTTACAGTTGTTTTACCCTACCAATTGTAACATGTCATCTTCCAGCAACCAGCATGGGTCAACAATATTTCACCGTGAATTGGATCTCTTTTGTGTAGACACCCCTTGGGGCATAAGAAAAATATGATTGAGTAATTGTGTTTTTCGATTTTCAATGGAACTAATGTAAATGTGTTGTTTAATTCGACATTTTCATATAAAGTGTTTTGTTGCATGTTTATTATTGGGAAAAAAGATCATGCTTCTAATAAATGTTTGGTATAATTGTTTAAAAGGTTTTCTGAAGTCATCCCAATCATTTTTAATTTTTGATGTTTCGAACCAACAACGGTGGTCCATCATCAGGAAAGTTTGATTTGTGAAGAGAAATTATGTTTTAGGTTCTTATTAATAGGAGATAACCCTAAAATCATAAAAATATATATAACTAAAATAATAAGTTCAGTCTTATTTCCATAACTTAATTATAACATGTACCTTTAAGGTTTGGTATAATGTTTGAACATATTAAATGCATTGTGTTACTAATATTATCGTTGTAATGTTCAATATTTTTACAATCAATATTCTAACGACGAGTGATATGTCTACTGTTAGTCCCTAAAGTTGCACTTGATTGTGAGAGGGCAAGCTAGGGCATCATCAGGTTATTGCAATAATATTTAAAGGGTTTTGTGAATTGGTTTTTAAGGATGGTTGAAATATGGTTCAAGGTTTCAAGGTAAACACAAGGTTCAAAATAAAGCCAAGATATATCCCACTGATTTGTTAAAGGGTAGCCACATAAATAGATCAAATAAATAAGGAAAATAAAGAGAGGAAATATGGAAGTAGTCAATTTGTCAACCCCATATGGATTTCTTATTTCAAAATGTAATTTAGAAACAAGAACATGTACTTCAAAACCAAATCTTGATAATAAACAATAACAACAAAATCTTCATTGTATTAATTAAGACCAAGAAATCAATGCATTGCAACTGAAAAATGATCTCAAGCAAGAAAATAAATAGAAAATGAAATGAGAGAAAATATGACCATCAACATGTATTTTCCATTAACTATCAATGTGGAATAAAATTGTATTTCAAAGAGTTCAAAATGGGTCCCTGAAAGCCCAACTTTTAGACCTTAATACAATCTTTCATCTATCTATTTAAACTATATAGAATATGACTACAAATCCTATTTTCTAGTATTCAGTTAGTAACAGGATATGGTCGATGCCTATCTTCTAGGATGATCATCTCAAACGAGCACTTACATTGTCAATATAAAAAAGCTCAACAACTTAGCCCAAAATACCTTTACAACAAATTATCAAATCCCACAAAATTTGGAATCAATCTTGACTGAGTTATCCATTCGAATTATCAGAAATCCATTAGGTCAAAATTAAATTGATCATCTTGTACTTCTTGAGTAAATAGCATCAAAAATTTCAAAACTTTGCATGAAGGGACTTCATAGGCTATCATGGTATAATTATTGCACTGGCTTTGGTAGTCCTCTGCTTCAGCTTGGTTGTTAGCACAATATTGTGCCAATACAACTTGAAATTAGATTCTCGCAGCTCCTTGAGCAATTCCTTTTGTTCCTTTCTCTTTTTCTTGAAACCTTGTACCTTCTCTTGTTGTTTGGCATTACATTGCTCCACCTGAGCTTTTTTTTTCTTTAATTGCTTCACCATTTTCTATAGCTCCTTAATATTGTCTTTTTCACTTCTAAATTTTACTTTAAACTCTGTGAATTCTTCTACAGGTGCAGGTTTGTTCAAGTCTATAGCAGCCTGAGGTTTTCTCAATTCAATCTAGTATCTAGAAGATAATTCTGAGCTATGAACTTCATCATCATTACTATCTGAGTCGCTGGTCTCTGGAAGATCTGGAATCTGATCAGGATCTACAGAAGGATAATCTTTTTCATCAAAATCCCCACCTATACCTCTAAACACAGCTTCAGCCTTTTATGATCTAGTGGTTTCTCTTGTCATAGGTCTCCTAGAGTATTGAGCAACTTGTTTTCCTTTTCCTTATGTCTTCCCCAAGTGTTCAGTTTCTTTCTCATTCTTGTGAAAAGAAGGTCTCTTTGTATGTTCCTTGATGCATGTTTTAGAATCTTCAGAATTGTCCTCTATGATTATAAGGTTCTCTTTTTTAATGGATGGATCAAGCATGGCCTTAGAGTTTAATCTAAATTTATTGACAGCCCTAGTGGATTTTCTCCTAGGGTATTTAGGCCCAGGTGTAGGTATCTTCCTCTATTTTTTTCCCTTGCCACTTTTCTTAATTGTAGATTTATGTTTCTGCTTGACTGGAGAATGAATTGGGTTCATCGTATAATCTTCATCCTGTTAGAATATAGAGGATTGTGCTCGTTTAACCATTGACGATACCCTCGTCACCCAACCACGGGCCTTAAGCCACCCTCCGAGCACCTTGACCTTGACCGAGAAGAGAATTATGGCTGCAATCTATAGCCAAGAGAGACTAAATGCACCAAGCAAAAGAATAGAAACAAAACTGAACAGATGATCCCACCCAGAAGCTAGCGCACCACTCTCCCAACTTTCCCAGAAAACCTGCACACCAATATTGTTGCTGCCTACGCAGATATTGCTCTCACTGCAACTGCTGAGATGACAAATAATGAAACTGGTGCCCTATATTTATAGTGGATTGGCCAGTCTAACTGGGGCCGACCTAGCCAGTCTAACTGGTTCGACTTCTCCTTCTGGGCATCAATAAATTCAATAAAAATATATTTGTTCAGCCGACAACCTGTCTAGGGTTTCCTTCAATTCTTTGCTTCCTTCCGGAGGATTCTAATATAGTCATAGGTCATAATAGAGGTTCATACCTCCCGAAGCTACCATAATATTAACACTCCCTCCTAGCTAGGGAGGTATGGTCTTGAGCACAACAGACCATTCAACTAGTAGCACCACGAGCACCTTTCATTTTTATCTGACTGGATAATCTCCTATGACAACTGGTACAATATCAATTTATAGAACACACATGTGTCTATTCCAGTAGTACACAACTACTCAGACTTTGTGAAACACAATCACAAACTATCCTTCATCACAAATAGCAACCTGCATATAAACAATGTTATGATAAAAACTGTATCATCTGGGCCAATCTTTCACTCACATCTGTGAGATCTGAAAGAATTTCTGCCACCACAGTAGTCTTCATCTGCATAGAAACAAGGTTATGATAAAACTAAATCATCTGGGCCAGTCTTTCACTCACGTCTGTGAGATCTGAAAGAATGTATGCCCTCAGTATAGAGTATCAACAATAATCATCTGGGCCAATCTTTCACTCACATCTGTGAGGTCTGAAAGAATATCTTCCCTCAATATAGAATATCAACACTGGGCTATCTGCCCCATTCTTCTCAACCAAGGAAGAAGGATTGTTTCTGATTTCTGAACCTGGACCATTTCCCACCCTAGGCCATTCTTCCGACACTAAACAAAGTGTAACTTGGAGA
>ML787814.1:19036-41037 GCA_009831015.1 Picea engelmannii | reverse complement strand
ACTGACTGCTCCAATGGCTTCCCAGCGTCCCAAAACCCCTGTCTGGGCTCTTTCGGCACCTCAATCGGTCGAAAAATGAAGAAGTTAGGCCTCATGGAAGTCTCCCTCTTCAAGCTTGTTGTCTCTGGTTCTACAATTCGCACTCCCCCTTGAGTGAACCTGGCTCACACGCTCTTTTAAGCGTAAAAACCCAGCACTGGGTGCAACCGTGCCAACAGTGCAAACCGTAGGATGGTTAAGGCGCCTCCAGCCCCTAACCGCCTCGGCACCTGAGCATATGGCCATGTGACCTCGCACTGGGCAAAATGGTGGTTAAACCGTTTGAAAACCGTGCAATTTCTGTTGGGACCCCGCGCCAACATTTAACACACGGGTCGTGGTTTCAAACCCCACGCATACACATAATATATATATATATAATACATTGCAAAGCAATGTATTGCAATACAATGTATACAATGAAATGCGCGCGCACCAAAACATTCGGGCCAATACATATATGTTGGGTCATATGTAATATAATGCGTCCACGGGTCGGGGCTAAGCCCCGGCTCGACCCCCCTTTCCTTCCAAACATAAATCAACCTTAAATATATGTTTTATGACATGGTAAACAAGGAGCAAATGGCGGTACTTTGGTTAGCGGAGAGTTATGAAGTCGTTAGTGTGGGGGGAGGTCCAGGGGTCGAACCCCGCGGACTCCTAATACAATTTTATATAACCAATTAAACAATAATGAGGGGGACACGTGGCACCCATGGATTGGGCCACGTGTCCTCATATTACTTGCCACCAATCGGACACGTGTCACCATCCAATACGCCAGCAACCAACCAATAAACAACTACCACGTCATCACCGTACGGCCTGTACGGTCCTGCCACGTCACCGTACGGACTGTATGGATTGTCTGGACAGGTACAGTCAGCATCCAAAAAAATTTCTTGTTTGGCTTGGCAGACAGATCGCAATATCTTCTCCATACGGACTCCGTTTGAGAAAGTAAATATACCACCGGAATCAGGAAGACGAGACGGACGCAATGGCACTATTTTCGTCACATTCCGAGCACTTTGAAAATTGAGCAAAATTTGATCCCCTGATCAACATCAGTCTATTTTGTTTGAATAACAACTTTTCTCAAAACATCATTGTGATCAAACAATCTCTCAAGTGGAACCAAACCTTTAGGCAGATGATTTGTTTTCAATTCAATGATTTTGTGCCCGGAAACATTGTCTTGTAACATGTACCTCTATATCATCATCTTCATTGTCCTGATCTATTGAAATATTGGAAAATTCTTCAATAGTATTTAAGAATATTTGACTCTCGTGATCATCTTTAAAAACCTCCCAATTTTTTATGTTATTTGGTATTGGGGGTCTATGTCTAACCTCAATCTCAAATTTTAAGTTAGGAAACATTGGAGTCTTAAAGTTAATGGTTGCAAGTGCTAAGGAGTCAGCCTGCTGATTCAAATTCCTGTGAACAAAAGTGATGTTGAATGCCAAGAAGAAATTATCCACATAATACCACACTTCATTCCTATATTGTTTTAACCTTTGTTGTTTGGTTTGATAAATGTTTTTAATCTAATGGATAATGAGTTCTGAATCTCCAAAAATAGAAAGTTTATCTATACCCATATCTTTAGCAACTTTCAATCCTAACAATAAAGCTTCATATTCACTAATGTTGTTGGTTGTATCAAATTCAAGTTTATATGACATAGGAATGACTTCTTGGGTAGGAGAAATGAAAACAATCCCAGCCCCAGAACCTTGTTTTGAGCAAGCCCCATCAAAATATATTTTTCCAGACAAAATTTTCTGCACTGTCTCCAACTGCATGTGTTATTCTTCTAACTGATGTTTCTACCATTTGATCACCAATATGAAAAATAGAGGATCCAAGTTCATCTTCTACAACATATATAGGATGATTATTAGGGTTTTAATGATCACTTACCAAGTAAGCCAGTCTTACTTCTCCATATAATCTCGGATGTTCTCCACCAAAAACAGGTATGGTAGCATAACTGATATCCATCTGTAAAGTGCCTCCTACCTTCTTAGCCCAAGATCTTGACAGAAGCATTCCAAATTTTGGAGGTATGTCAGCCACAATAATATCCAATACCACACTTTTCATAGGTAACTGAGAAAGACTAACTACCATATCCTTGATGACTCCCAGACATTTAAATTTTCTGGAGTCAAAAGAATATAGGTCAAGGTAGGGTTTAGTGATGTCTAACTCCAATTCATCCACTACCACTTTAGGCATGACATTGTGTGAAGCCCCTGAATCCATTAAACAGTTATGCAATATTTTGTCATGAATATTCAGTGATATGTAGAAAGGAGGAGAAGCATCAATCTTGTCTTCAATATGAGGTCCAATGGTTATAGCAAGATTCTCATCTTCAAGGTTGATAGTACCTGAAAAGGTGACCTGAGAAGGGGGTTGTAAAGCCTTGAGAACAATCTTCCTAAAAGGATATGTTTTCATTAGTTCTATCATAGGTATAGGAATTTTAATATTGTTGATTTCATGTTCCAGGATGAAAGAATAAACAACCTTTTTTGTTTCCTTTAACTATGAAGTACTAACCTTGACAAGTTGCTTTAATTGCTGATCAATTTGAATCCCAAGACTGTCTTTATTGATTCCTGATTTGGCTGGAGTACTGACCTTCTTTGCTGAAACAGGTATATCCACCTTAGGTGTATTTGATCTAGATCTAAGATCATATTTCTTTCTTTTAGGTTTTTTCTGGATAACCTCATCAGCATCCCCTTCTTCAAATTGATTTAATATCAAAGCATCTTTATAATCATGTTGTGTCAAATGAGTAGGGGATGATTCTGAATTATTTAAATGTATTGCAGGGTTATCTCTAGTATCATCTTCTTCCTCCACCTCTTATACTGCATTATTTTAGAAAGGAGGCAAAACTTTTTGATCTTCTTGATTCTTCCTTTCTCTTGGTAAAATTTGAGGTACATTATTTGGCCTCCTAAACTGATTAGGATTTATGTACCCACCTTCATGTGTAGGTCTACTGGGTTGTTTTTATTCCATTTTCAACCTAGAAATCTCAGATGTCAAGGTTTTCAACATTTTAGCCATTTCATTTATCTTAGAATCAGATGTTGTATGAGAAGAGGAAGGAAGCTCTTCTTTTTGTTTTTTCCTGTCTCTATCACCCCTGGACTTTAACTTGCATGTTGCTAGTATGTTAGATTCTACCTTAATAGTTGTTTCTTGCATTAGGCTCAGAGTAGCATACCTTCTTTCTCTCATTAATAGAGAAAATTCAACATCAAAAGCATTGGAAAAGGTGATGTTGGCTGATGTTTCCAAAGGTTTAATTTCATCTAGAATTTTACTATACATTTTATTGAACCTTTTAGTAAAATCAAATATTGATTCACCTTGTTTCCTTTTTAAAGAACCAAATTCAGTAATGTAATATAAGTAGTCTTTTTTATCTCCCCAATTTCTTAAAAAGGTGTCATCCAATGCATCAATATCAACAATTTAATTAGGTGGAAAGCTCCTGAACCATTTTCTTGCTTCACCATCTAAACTCTGCACAAAAAGTCTCATCCAAACATCTGCATGCTCTACATTAAAAATTTCTGCAAAACTGTACAAAGAATTTAAATGCTCTTCAACAGTAACTCCTCCTTCTCCATTGAATTTTGGAAAATATTTCATATAATCATTTGGTGGAAAAGCATATAGAACTTGTGGCAGGTTTAATGGTGCATATCTGGCTGCAACAATTGCATCCATTCTATTTACAACCATATTTTCTATCTTTTGTTTTTCAGCTTTAGGAGTAAGTAGATTTGGTGATGTAGAAAGAGAAATTGTCCCTTGTGTGAAGCAACTCAGTTGTGCTGATATTAGTTCTTGTTCTTCAGAAAATAGAGGTTTCTTTTCTGGACTAGAGTAGGATGATGGTCCTAGAAAAAGAGGGTTTTCAAAAGATGAATAACGTGGTTTATTTTCTTCATAAGAGAAATACTAAGGTGATGAAGAGAGAGTTTATGGTTCACTTTTAATATCTTTGCTATAATATCTCAAAGATTCAATTACAGACAAAGTATTTGCTTGTTCCTCTTCAATGAGCTCAAAAAACAGCTTCCATTGATTTAGATTTAGTTCTGAAATAGTTGAAGGAAAGGAAATTGTAACGGGCTCAATGACAGGCTTAATTTCACTTTCAGGGATCACTTCTTCATTTGATTGGAGTTTGATAGTTTTAGAAGACTGTCCTTGAGAGATGATTGAAGGCAATTTTTCCTTTGAGAGAGAGGATTGTCCAGGAATTATTTTAGGTTTTCTTAATAATTTCTCAGGGTCTAGTACTGTTGCAATAGGCTCTGGGTCTGGTTTTTTATGGTAACCGGCTTCTTTGTAAATGATGAGGAAGTTGGAGGATGTTTAGGTCCTTTACCTTCTCTTTTAGGAGCCAAAATTACCACGGAGGATTCACCAAGTGAAAAAATCGTAGTCTCATGTAATTGCCTAAAATCTTGTTCACCATCAAGATTTGAATCTAATCTTGTTGTTCTCCCAGGGAATATATCTTCCTTCCTTCGTCCCCGGCAACAGCACCAAAATATGTTAGTCCCTAAAGTTGCACTTGACTATGAGAGGGCAAGCTAGGGTATCATCAGGTTATTTCAATAATATTTAAAGGGTTTTATGAATTGGTTTTGAAGGATGGTTGAAATCTGGTTCAAGGTTTCAAGGTAAACACAAGGTTCAAAATAAATCCAAGAGATATCCCACTGATTTTTTAAAGGGTAGCCACATAAATAGATCAGACAAATAAGGAAAATAAAGAGAGGAAATATGGAAGTATTCAATTTGTCAACCCCATGTGGATTTCTTATTTCAAAATGTAATTTATAAACAAGAACATGTACTTGAAAATCAAATCTTGATAATAAACAATAACAACAAAATCTTCACTGTATTAATTAAGACCAAGAAATCAATGCATTGCAAATGAAAAATGATCTCAAGCAAGAAAATAAATAGAACATGAAATGAGAGAAAATATGACCATCAACATGTCTTTTCCATTACGTATCAATGTGGAATAAAATTGTCTTACAAAGAGTTCAAAACAAGTCCCTGAAAGACCAACTTTTTGACCTTAATACAATCTTTCATCTATATATTTAAACTATACAAAATATGACTACAGATCCTATTTTCTAGTATTCAGTTAGTAACAGGTTTTGGTCGATGCCTATCTTCTAGGAGGATCAGCTCAAACGAGCACTTACATTGCCAATATAAAAAAGATCAACAACTTAGCCCAAAATACCTTTACAACAAATTATCAAATCCCACAAAATTTGGAATCAATCTTGACTGAGTTAGCCATTCGAATTATCAGAAATCCATTAGGTTGAAATTAAATTGATCATCTTTTACTTCTTGAGTAAATAGCATCAAAACTTTCAAAACTTTGCATGAAGGGACTTCATAGGCTATCATGGTATAAGGATTGCACTGGCTTTGGTAGTCCTCTTCTTCAGCTTGGTTGTTAGCACAATATTGTGCCTATACAACTTGAAATTAGATTCTCGCAGCTCCTTGAGCAATGCCTTTTATTCCTTTCTCTTTTTCTCGAAACCCTACATCTTCTCTTGTTGTCTGGAATTCTATTGCTCCACCTGATCTTTTTCTTTCTTTAATTGCTTCACCATTTTCTGTAGCTCCTTAATCTTGTCTTTTTCACTTCTAACTTTAACTTTAAACTCTGGGAATTCTTCTACAAGTGCAGGTTTGTTCAGGTCTATAGAAACCTGAGGTTTTCTCAATTTGATCTAGTATCTAGAAGATAATTCTGACCTATGAACTTCATCATCAGTACTATCTGAGTCCCTGGTCTCTGGAATCTGATCTGGATCTACAGAAGGATAATCTTTGTCATCAGAAACCCCACATGTACCTCTAAACACAACTTCATCATTTGATGATCTAGTGGTTTCTCTTGTCATAGGTCTCCTAGAGTATTGAGCAACTTGTTTTCCTTTTCCTTGTCTCTTCCCCAAGTTTTCAGTTTCTTTCTCATTCTTATGCAAAGAAGGTGTGTATGCCTGTTCCTTGATGTCTGTTTTAGAATCTTCAGAATTAACCTCTATGATTATAAGGTTCTCTTGTTTAATGGATGGATCAAACATGGCCTTAGATTTTAATATGAATTTATTGACAACCCTAGTGGAGTTTCTCCTAGGGTATTTAGGCCCAGGTGTAGGCTTCTTCCTCTGTTTTTTTCCCTTGTCACTTTTCTTAATTGTAGATTTTTGTTTCTTCTTGACTGGAGAATGAATTGGGTTCACAGTATAATATTCATCCACATCAACTTCCATCTTTATCTCTAGATCAAGAAATATATCAATATCTTCATCTAGTTTTGATTTCTTACTTCTATTGGTGGTAGCTTCTTCATGACCTTTACCTACAGGAGCATCCCCAACGATTTGTTGAGTTTGTATTTTCCTTTTGATAGCCCTTGTTACCCTAGTTGTAGATGCTTCTTCTTTAATTGGGGACTCAGTTACTGTACCAATCTGTTTTTGTTTAGCTAATTTCTTCCCTTTGGCCTTTTTGGATTTATTTGACTGTGAATAATTTCCTAAAGGCTGGATTAGCCAATCCCAGGGTCTCTGGAATTCATTCAAAGAGGAGATGATCAATGTCTTTATTAAAACTTGGTGAAAAAGACTGCCTTTGGTTGTAGTGAGATGAGATTGCACCCTTTTGGACATTTTAGATAAACTCTTCAGCAGGAAATAGGGTAAATTGAGAGGATAATCTCCATTAATGTGCATTAACAGTCTTATATGGTAAATATAAACCAGTGAAAACCTACCCTCACACGTAATATATATGTGGATGATTATCAAAGCATTATGCCATTCCTTTTTTATCCAGCTATGTGGTATTCCCTTTTTCCAATTAGGGTTTTATTTTTCTGGGATTAAGAATTGATTCACAAACTCCATAACCACATTCTCTTTCTTCCACAACATTTCTCCACCAATTGGTAATTCGTAGGATCTTGTAATTGAGTGTTCAGTCACCATCATCAGTAATTTCCCAATTACAACTTCAAAGCCATCAAAATTTTGTGTGAAGATAATTGAAACCTATTCATCGTGTCCATGGAAGGTTGTGAAAAACTCAAACCAACCTACATATTTAAACCTCTACGCCATTTTTAGGTATGCTTCAAGTAATTCTATGCCCTCAGGTTCCAATATAATAATTTGTCCACTCTTCTTCAGTGCCATGTTGTTGGTATAGTCTTGTAAACAGCTCTATGAGGTTTGATACTAAGAATTTTGAAACATGTGATTGTTAGAAACTAAAAATCTCTTATGTTTCCAATTCAATCTCCGCACAAAATACTCGATACATTAGAATAGAAGGTGATAGTTTCTATTAATAATATCAAAACGTGTTTGATTTGATGCAGGTCAGGATGGTACAACTCGATCCCTCGCATATGATGGTTAGAACTACAGTGTCAACTCGAGAAAAGATCATGGAGAGGCATGTAGATCCTCTAATCATGATTTGTGCAATTATGATGTGATCAGGGCTAGCTAGCGCATGTAAAAACATGATTATCCTTGGCGTTGTAGGAATAGCATTATTCCTGTAGCGCCATTCATGATTTGGAAAAATTTTGAAAATTAAAAAATGAAATAGACAAGTGATGTGACAAGATCCATTAAATCAAATCCTAAACCTTCAAAAACTTAAGAAAATCATTTAAAAGTGCAAAATTGCAAAACATGACAAATCAAACCAAGGGGTAAAAGTCAAATTTCAGGCAACAAAGTGTAAGTAGGAAAGTTTTAGGATTAGGGATACTCACTTAATCAAAAAGAGAGTTAGAGACTAACATATACCATCTATGTTTGCACCCCACTACGATATCAAGTCACAAGATTGATCTTAAATGAGTACAACTCGAAAAGGAAGCATATCGAGAATGATTGAATCAACCACCTATTCAATTTCCACTACGTCCCGAGTCACCAATTCAAAACCTCTACAGCAACACTAGTTCTTCACATGTTGGGGATGAAGGCAATGATATATAGATTTCTATGGCTGATTTCTTACGGGATAACCAAGCCATGGAGGGAATTTTGTTACATGCATTCTAGCAATATAAACTAGGGGATGATGTTGATGTCATAGATAACTTCTTTGAAAGCCTGAAATATGCTTCCACCACTCCTCTCTTTGGTCTATAGGGGTCAAGGTCTACCCAACTAGGGACAATAATGTTACTGTACAACTTGAAAGCATTGTATGGTATGTGAGACATGTGTTTCTCAACACTTTTGAGGTAACTAACCATTAAGTCCCCTAATTTTCTAAGGAATCTTTTCAGACAATGAAGGAAGGAAATGGTTGATTTTATTCATTCTTAATGACTATGTACATTTCTATTTCCCACTAATTACAGGTTACTCAAAGATAATTCACTTTTGAGTGATAATGTCTTGCCCGATAGTTGTGCAGTGTTAGATTTGGTAGCTCAAAGGTACTTCGGCATTGGCGGTGCCCAACATGCATGAGTGATCGAGCATATTTCTCCTTAGTGACTTTATAAAGTATTTTTTTTAAGTGATTTTATAAAGTAAAGTTGAGATTTTTAATTTTTAATGTGTAAAAGTGACTTTATGAGGGTGTGGATCACTTAAGTGACCCACGGTCACTTAAGTGACTTAAGTGACCTCAACAAAAGATTAAGTTGTGTATGTCGATCTTGATGATCAAAATTGAATCTCAACCCTTGCGATTTAGGGATTTGGGAAGTTACACATTAAAGCATGCATAAAGGCAGCACTAGTGGAGAGGGGGGCACACTTTTTTAGGAGATCTTGGAGGGACGTTGAAAAGGCACGATTTCCAAGAGAGTTTATGAGCTGAGGGAAAGAGAAGAAACTAAGGGAATTTGAACACATCCCTAGGAGGGGATAGGCATGCATTCCAAGGAGAAAATTATAGCATTTAATATTGTCCATACAATTGGTACAGAAGGGGCCATACAACAGTTATTGTTAGTCGTACAATAAGAGGGAGGCACAAAAATCGAGGCATTCATCCAACAATAATTTGGCATGATTTCCAAGGAATTTTTGCTGAGAGAAATATGTGCAACTAGGTATTGTACCGTACAACTACTCACAGGCACAATTTCCGAGGTGGTTTTGAAGCTATTGTTGATTGTACATGGTCATACAGGTCATACAACCAAGGCACATTTCTCAAGATTGGTTTTTGGCACTTTTTTCAAAAAGAATATTGTGCTAGGAGAGTGAGATAAGTACTATGTATTTAATGTAGATCTAAATGTTGTAGTAAACTCAAAATTTTCCCTAGAATCTCAATAAGAAGAAATCTCCTTGAATGGTTTTCCCCTTGTGGGTTTTTCCAGGGGCATGCCCAAAAAAAACTAGTGTCAAACGTGGTGATTTGTCTCTTGTTCATGGTTATTTTGTTGCTATTTTATTTTCATATTTTTTAGTTAATGTATTTATGCTCATAAATTGTTGTAGAATGTATGTATTTTACTGCATTAAATTTTTTAGTATTATTGGAGGTTGAAATCAGAATTTAAATAAGTGTTTCAGATCATATTTTTATATGGTATCAGAGCTAGGGATCTATGGTTCAGTGGAAAAAGATTTGACACTAGGAAAACAATGATTTTCTAAGGCATTTTCTTGGAAGAAGGAGGGGAAAGAAAGGGTCTTTTTCAATTGGACAAAGATGGTTTCATGTCTCAGGTATGAAGATAGGTTGGAGGGGATCTCCAACTACCTGCAATCGAAGGTGAGGATTACAAGTGTTCTCAAGGAGAACCAATTGTGGACATTTGTCAATACCATCATGTCAGTACCTTCATCAGATCCCATTGCTCTAGATGTTCATGAGGTGAAGGAAGCAAGGGCTCATAGAATAATTGGCTTGAAAAGTTCCCCTCCTCAATAGCTTCCCTGCATAAAAATGGCTTTGGATTTCAAATTACTCATAATTTTTCCTATTTTGAACCTCTCTAATGCTGCTAAGAACCCCTAGTTTATATAGATTTGAAGTTTTTATCATCCTCCCAACTTCCTCCCAATATCTAGCCTCAAATTGGGCTCCAGATCCCCCAATATTGGCTAAAATCCATTAAAAACGGGCTAAAAATCATAAAAATATTTAATATATAGTAAAAAAACCACAAATTTTCAAAATTCACGCGCTATCCCTCTATCTCCAAGCTCCAGGTCACATGGAGACTGCCATATTTCCTTGGCTTGGGTTGGCACTTTGATATGAACACAACTAGACCATTTTGTAATCCTTTTGACACTTTTAGGATGTACTTTTGAAGCATTGAAGAGAAATAAGAAAGCCTCACCCACTGAGACAAAGGCCCAGAGACGTAGGAAATCTTGCCGAACTCCATTAACAACTTTTTTGTTATGGTTTGATAATATTTGTGCTTACATTATGATCTACATTTCTTATTATTGCTTCTATAATATCTCATTAATTTCTTCTTCTTTCATCAATTCCCCTAATTTTCTAAGGAATCTTGTCAGACAATGAAGGAAGGAAATGGTTGATTTTATTCATGCTTAATGACTATGTACATTTCTATTGCCCACTAATTATAGGTTACTCAAAGATAATTCACGTTTGAGTGATAATGTCTTGCTCGATAGTTGTGCAGTGTTAGATTTGGCAGCTCAGAGGTACTTCTGCATTGGCGGTGCCCAACATGCATGAGTGACCGAGCATATTTCTCCTTAGTGACTTTATAAAGTATTTTTATAAAGTGATTTTATAAATTCAAGTTGAGATTTTTAATTTTTAATCTGTAAAAGTGACTTTATGAGGGTGTGGATCACTTAAGTGACCCACGGTCACTTAAGTGACTTAAGTGACCTCAACAAAAGATTAAGTTGTGTCTGTCGATCTTGATGATCATAATTGAATCTCATCCTTGCGATTTAGGGATTTGGGAAGTTACACATTAAAGCATGCATAAAGGAAGCACTAGTGGAGAGGGGGGCACACTTTTTTAGGAGATCTTGGAGGGACCCTAAAAAGGCATGATTTCCAAGAGAGTTTATGAGTTGAGGGAAAGAGCAGAAACTAAGGGAATTTGAACACATCCCTAGGAGGGGATAGGCATGCATTCCAAGGAGAAAATTATAGCATTTAATATTGTCCATACAACTGGTACAGAAGGGGCCATACAACAGTTATTGTTAGTCGTACAATAAGAGGGAGGCACAAAAATCGAGGCATTCATCCAACAATAGTTTGGCATGATTTCCAAGGAATTTTTGCTGAGAGAAATATGTGCAACTAGGTATTGTAATGTACAAATACTCTCAGGCTGGCAGATCAATCTTAAGTAAAGGCATATCATGTTTATGTTTATGGGAATGTTTTATTGTGGTAGATTTGGAACTTGTACTTGAAGAAGAAGAAGTCGATGGAGAAGAAGGAGGTGAAGGAGGAGGCTTAGGAGGATCCTCTCCTTCTTCACTTTTGTCTTGTTTATAATATTCCCCTTAGAAAGGCCTCTTTCATTCCAATTAATCCTCATATAATACCTTTACCATCTCAGACATGGCAAATAAAGTATTTTGCAACTCGATCTCATTCTGGGACATGCCTTCTTCCGATGCCATCTCCTCACTTTGAGAAGTCATCTTTCTTGATCCAATATCAGGATCCCCTTCTACAATCTTGCCTTCACCACGACTCAAGTTTTCCCTTGTAATCATGCAAACTCAAAAACCAACCGTCAACCTACTCGGATACCATTTGATCCAAAATGATCTTTTAAAGACTTGGTTAAGTTTTAAGCATGAGTTCATTTACCATTTAGGAATTGATGAAAGAAGAAGAAATTAATGAGATATTATAGAAGCCATAATAAGAAATGTAGATCATAATGTAAGCACAAATATTATCAAACCACAACAACAAAGTTGTTAATGGAGTTCGGCAAGATTGCCTACATCTCTGGGCCTTTGTCTCAGTGGGTGAGGCTTTCTTATTTCTCTTCAATGCTTCAAAAGTACATCCTAAAAGTGTCAAAAGGATAACAAAATGGTCTAGTTGTGTTCATATCAACCTCAAGAATCCAACACAACTGACGACACTGAAAAAGGTTGAGCGTAGCTCCCAGAATTGGCTCGCAAGTTCCCCTCCTCAATGGCTTCCCTACATAAAAATGGCTTTGCATTTCAAATTCCTCAGCATTTATCATGTTTTGAACCTCTCTAATGATGCTAAGAACTCCTGGTTTATATATATATATATATATATATGAAGTTGGTATCTTCCTCCCAAGATTTGGCCTCAAATCGGGCTCCATATCCCCTAATATTGGCTAAAATCCATTAAAAAATGGTTGAAAATCATAAAAATATTTAATATATAGTAAAAAACCCACAAATTGGTAAAATGTGTGTGCTAACCCTCTATCTCCAAGCTCTAGGTCACATTGATACTGCCATATGGCCTCGGTATTGGTTGGCACGCTGGTATGTAGCCCCAGGTCGGTCGAGGCTTGCCCCTGCCAATCGGGGCTTACCCCACAACTCTCACAGCAACCAACTCAAATAGTATCTATGCCATATGTCCAAACAAGCACCAATGGTTCCAATATGGTTAGCGCAAGGAGGTTAGTCTGTCGATCGCCCGGGAGGTCAGGGGTTCGATCCCCACGGAGCATAACAAAATTTTTGGACCAACCAACCTTGGAAAAATATGGGGTGCCACTTGGTGCCCTCTAATTGGGCCACATGTCACCCCGTAATTTTTCTGCATGGTACAGTCATCGTATAGTTAGCACAGCCCAATCATCTGCCACATCACCACTGCACAGCCCAATTAGCTGCCACATCATCATTTGTATAGCCCAGTTGCCCTACCATGTCAACATCCATACAGCCCAATTGTCATCTGTTCTACCACATGTCATCCTATCATTGGGCCACATCATGTGCAGAGTGCCATGTGTCATCTGTATAGTTCCACATGTCAAATCCATACTGGTCCAACTCATCCTGAAAACACCAAATTCGAGTGACACGTGACACCTCCTAATGATGCCACATCAGCATGCTGATGTCATCATGATGTCATGCTGACGTCACCTATCGTACTTCTGACATCAACAATACGACCTTTTGACTTTGACCAGTTTGACTTTTTGCCTTTTTGGGAAATCGGTCAGAACACGATATATTTCACATACGACATCCATTTGTGAAAAACAATATATGGTCGGAATCAACGCGATGAGTCGGACGCAATGGTGTTGGTTTTGCTCGATTATGAGAACTTTGATTTTTAGGACTTCCTAGATCCATATCGGATCACCTGAGGGAGCTACTCCAGACATAATCGTGTTTCTTTGTGACAGGCATGAGAGGTTGTATAGGTTGTTGGGATAACCTGTGGTTGGATCCAGTGGATACTTGGATTTAGAGTCAGTTTCAGTGTTTGAGAGTGGGCATGTTGCACGGGAGAGAGAGTTGATATTGGGGACTCAGTCCTCTTCCAGTACACTCATAGGACTTAGTAGGTATGATATGACATAGAAAGAGGCCCAGGAGAGTGTGGATACTCCTGGGAGCATATCTTCAGTTCATATATCAGTGGAGGTAGCAACAAAGGCTTCCAATGTAGTGGGACCATATACCTCTAGTTCATAGGAAGAAACTACAGCAGCGAATGAGATGATGGAGTTGGACATGGATGATGGTGGAGGTACCAAAAGTACCTCCCTCGCTAAGAGGGAGTGTTAGATTTGGTAGCTTGTAGGTACTTCTGCATTGGAGGCACCCAACATGCAGAAGTGACCCAGCATATTTCTCCCTAGTGACTTTATAAAGTATTTTTATAAAGTGATTTTATAAAGTCAAGTTGAGATTTTCAATTTTTAATGTGTAAAAGTGACTTTATGAGGGTGTGGGTCACTTAAGTGACTTAAGTGACCTCAACAAAATATTAAGTCATGTCTGTTGATCTTGATGACCAATATTGAACCTCAACCCTTGAGGTTTATGGTTTTGGGCAGTTACACATTAAATCATGCATAAAGATAGCACTAGTGGAGAGGGAGGTGCACTTTTTGAGGAGATATTGGAGGGAAGTTGAAAAGGCATGATTTCCAAGAGAGTTTATGAGTTGAGTGAAAGAGCAGCAACTAAGGGAATTGGAACGCATCCCTAGGAAGGGATAGGCATGCATTCCAAGGAGAAAAATACAACATTTAATATTTTATGTACAACTGGTACAAAAGGGGTTGTACAACAAGAGGGAGGCATAGAAATCAAGGTAGTCATCCAACAACAATTTGGCATGATTTCCAAGGAGATTTTGCCAAGAGAAATTTGTACATCTAGGTATTGTATCGTACAATCGCTGTCAAGCACGATTTCCAAGGTTTTTTTGAAACTGTTGTTGATTGTACAGGGTCATATAGGCCATACATCCAAGGCAATTTCTCAAGACTGATTTTTGGTACTTTTTTCAAGAATAATATTGTGTTGAGAGAGTGAGATAAGTACTGCATATTTAATGTTGATATAAATGTTTTTGTAAACTCAAAATTTTCCCTAGAATGTCAATAAGAAGAAATCTCCATGAATGGTTTTCCCCTTGTGGGTTTTTCCAGGGGCATTTCCCAGAAAATACTAGTGTCAAATGTGGTGATTTGTCTCCTATTCATGGTTATTTCATTGCTATTTTATTTTCATATTGCTTAGTTAATGTATTTTTGCTCATAAACTATTGTAGAGTGCATGTATTTTACTGCATTACAATTTTTAGGATTATTGGAGGATGAAATCAGAATTTAACTGTGTTTTAGATCATATTTTTACATGCAGAGGCAAAGAAAATGATGAAAATGTTGGGTGTTGAGTACATATCATACCACACATGTCTGAATGATTGTATTCTATACATAAATGAATATGTAGACAAAGAGATATGGCCAAAATGTGGGCATGACAAGTACCATAAATAAATAAAAAACAAGGGTAAGGCACATGGTCCTCCTCATAAGATATTGAGGCACATGCATATAATTCCAAGGATTAAAAGTCTCTTTCATTGCAAAAAATTAGTCATGTTACAGGGGTGCCATGCCTCACATAGAAGTGAGCCAAGAGTTATGAAAATCCCAATAGATTCAATAGCCATGAAGCATATAGAAGATACATGACCCAATAATTCAAGGATGAAGTACATAGCCTATGATTGAGCATAGACATGGATGGAGTTAACCCATATTCCCTCCAAAACACCAACTATTATATTTTTCCAATGGTAGTATCAATAACAATATCCCCCCATGGTTATTCATGAAAAATGAACATCTTATGTTGGCTCTTATAGTCTCGGGTAGAAGACAAGTGAATATAATGGATGTCTACCTCCAACCATTGATCGATGAATTTAAGAAATTATGGGAAGGGATACATGTATATAATGTATCAAGACCCATCCCAATGAAGAGGTCTTTTAATTTTTATGGCATATGTGCATACACCACGCACGATTATCCAGGACTAGGAGTTTTCTCTGGTAAGCGTGTTGATTGATTTGTTTATATATGCAATGTTATTTAGCATACTTAATTTGGTGCAACTATATTTTTTACACTAACATGCTCTATATATAATAACATCGTAGGTATTGTAATAAAAGGGTATAATGGATGTAAATGTTGTGGAACTTCTATAAAGGCTAGGTGATCCAACCACGTACAAAATACGATGTATGACTACTCAAGGGTATTCCTCCCAAAATACCACCCTTATATAAGAGTTGCATATGCTTTAAATGGTAAACTGGAGAGAACCTAGAGACCTGAAATAATGGAACTGATAGATTGGATTAGGGAATATGACACATAGAAGGATAAGGAAATGGAAGACTTGTTCGATTCAAATGGGGAACATGTGTTCAATGATCTTGAATTTTTTTACACCTATGTTGAGAAAATGCCCATTTGGATGAAAAGGAAATATGTATTTTATGAACTTCCATATTGGGAGCATCTTAAGATTGGCCACTTACTAGATCCCATGCATATATTCAAAAATGTTTCATCTTATTTATGGAGGCACATATCATCAATAAAAGCGACACATTATTTGCTAGGAGAGATCTTATTGCTTCAAATACTAAAAAAGAGGCATTCACTAAGAAAAGAAAATAAAGGAGAGGTTGGTCCCTCTTGGTCTTTTAAAGAAGGTGATGTCCCATGTATTTTGAAGAAAGTTGATCTTTATATGGTGAAGGATGTTATATTGGGTGTGAAGGAACCTCATTTATATGGGTCGACTATATGATGTTACTTCACTGTAGAAGGGAATTTATCGGGGTTGAAATCACATGACCATCTAAACCTTCTAAGGGTATGTATGTCGAATACATGATTCTTCTTCTATATTTTTGGTAAAAATATGCTACGCACTCATAGATTTATAGAAATTAATGATTTGTGTGTCCATTTTGTAGTGTCATTATCCTTTACTCATGCGTGGTTGTGTGACCCATGACTTCCCCTAGGACTTGTGACATGCCATATCAAAATTATATGCATTTGTACATTGGATCACATCAAAGGAGATTCATATGGCTAGCATTCCACATTGGCATCAAGAGATAGTTGATATTGTTTGTATGTTTGAGAAGAAACTACCCACGAGTTTTATGGACTTGCAATTACATATTCTAATTCACCTATTTGATGAGTTTGAATTAGCTAGGGCGATATCATGTCATTGGATTTTCTTTTGGAGAGGTACATGAAAAAATTGAAGGGGTTTGTTCGACAAAGGACAAAACTAGAGGGATCTATGGCATTGGGGTACATAGTATATGAATCATTCTATTATTTTAATGAGTACATCAAGAAAATTGACAACACACTAGGGGCAGTGGTTTGGGATGACCAACAGGATGAGGACAAAAGGGAAAGGGAGATACTCCAAATGAACGAAAAAAGGCGCTTGATAAAGAGTAAGTCACTTGTATTTTGTCAAATTTGAACAAAGAAACTATTTATACTGAATTTGATAATATATATTTGATCTTATACTATTCATTTTGAGTTCTTGTATACATCAACAAATTTAGAAATTGATGCCATCAATAAATTAGTTCTTTACAATGCGAAGGAAATGAGACAATGGGTCACATTGTATGAAGAGAAAAGAAGGAAATGGGATAGTGACAGGAAATCATTCATATGGTTGAGTGGTAGAAGCATGCTTTATCCTGATACTTTAAAATAAAATATGCCAAAAATATGTCCCAACAATTGGATGGTTGACCAGATACAAGAGAAATATGCAGTGTCTAGTCATAACTCATATGGAGAAGATCTGATGCACTAAACATAGGGATCAGGTGCAACAACTCTGTAATAACCTCTCTAAGTACCATGTTCAATTTATAATAGTGCACATTTGAATTGTAACATGTATTATGTTTGTATTAATGCTTGGGTTATTAGACATATGACACCATGCTTTGTTTGGATTTTTACAGGTGCATTTGTTCCCATCTATGTGGTCATATATGTCACAAACCTAACCCCTAAGTGTTCTTTTAAGGGATGGGGCATTAGAATTTTTTCTTTTATTGATTATCTCAAATCCTCTCTTTCACAACTCCATCGTGTTCTACTCGTTAAGAGATTTCCAATGACGGTGCTTTCATTCAAAACTTATCTCTAGAACGAAAGTTTGACCCTCTGAAGTTCTCTGGTTTTCGACCTTTATTCCACTGACGCGTGGCATCCACATGACATATTGTCATAGGTGCCATATTACATGGCAAAAACATGGCACCTGTCTAACCTATCATAAGGAAATTTCAATCCACGCAGACCTATAGTTGTTATCGCTCAAAATTTCTTCTGGCATACTCTTTGTTTACCTCCGACAGTTATGGTATTGAGGAATATTCCCTCTTGATGTCATCCATTCGAAGATCGAACGGTTTTATCAGTTTCACTACTCCTAACTCAAGGTATCGAGGAATATTCCCTTCTCCTTGATAGAGAGTGTAGATTCACATCACGGTCTCTTGACCGATGGTTGAGATCCATATGACGCCTACAGTTCACCTGTCCAACTAGACCCCACTCAACTCATCAACCATTTAAGGGATGACATCCATCACTCTAAGGACACCCTGGTTGCCTTACTGGAAAGCCACGTCATCCATGGCTTTAACACTTCGCCTCTTAGCTTAGGAAAAAACTACGGTAGATCGACAACTATCGTCACCTCTCTCTCATTCACAAATCTACGGTTGTGATCTTCCCTCCAATGGAGTCACACTTCAACACCTAGGAGGATTACTTTGAATCATTTGGAGTCATACTCTGAAAAATACTCAACTCAGAGCTAGCTAAACTCACACTCAATAGAGTCGACTAATCGACTTATGGCATGTGTCTTCACACTGTCGCCCCCAGTCATCTTCTATTCACTCTTCCTCTCATCTTGCGACGTCGGACCTGCAATGATCAACAACTAAGGGTTTATCTCACCCGCTTCCAGATCTATGGCCCACACATGTTCAACTTTGGAGCATCGTGTTTGGAGTTTTTCTCACAGCAAATGAGAATTCCTTTTGAAAACCCCACTCCAAATAGTTTGTTTCGGAGTTTTAGAGTTTTGGAGTTTCTCGTTCGTAACCTTTCCCATCGCCCTCGAGGGTTCTTTCTGACACTCTCACTCTGAAAAACCCACCGATTAATGGTCTCAATCTCTTCATATCGACGGTTCTTTTTCTCTGGTGACTAACATAGGGTTTTAAGGTGTCATAAGAGTATGTTTTAAGGACTTAGCCACTTTTTTGGACTCAACAGGGTTCGATACCGATTTTCAGGAACTCAAAACCACTCTCTAGCCAATACAAGTTGTCAAACTTAAGGTTGAAAACTCACATGATTTGCAGGCTCTCCACACAAATAAAATATAGAGTATTCGAGTAGGTATTAGTTCACCCTTAGTCGTTTTCATGATTTAACAAACCAATAACAAACATTGCAACATAGCTCATCTCACAGGCATTCAGGATTAAGTTCACAATATTTCACTTAGATTCATACATATGTGCATTCATACAAATATTCCATTCATAATAATTCAAACATATCATTCACAGTTAGTATCATTATAGATAAACACTTATATGATAGGGAAGTTTCCAATTCCAACTAACTCAGAGAGGACACCTTTCCTTGAAACCTTAGGGCTTGTTGCAAACTTACTTCCTACATCATTCCAACCCCATGCCAAGCCATGATACCACCAAGGAATTTGACACAACAGGGTTCTAAGTTTTCTATTTTCCAGTAAGGTTACTCTCCTTCCTCCTCTGACAGATCAAAATTTTCCACCTCCCATTGAGCTTCGGGTTTCTACAGGTTTATCAAGTGGTTTCTCAAATAGATTTCCTCTACACAATGGGGTCCCTTTTATGCTCAACATTCCCTTGAAGAAATCCCCTTACCAGTGCCATTTTTTTTCCAGTAAGCACCAAGTTGCAGCCCACTATTGCTCCAGTTCAGGAATCTGGGTCTTCTCTGTTCAGGGTGATCATCAACAACTCAGAAAAATTTCCTATTTTCTTCCAAAAAGCTCCTCTTTTTCTTTCTTTTCCTCAATCAATGTATTCAAACCTCTACACTTTGTGCTCTCTTTCTCTCTTGCTCATCTTTGATCCCACTTATCTCTATGTTCAGTGTATTCTCTTCTCTATCTCATGATCTTTCTCTCTTGCTCATTTTTCCTTCTTTTATCTTCTTCCTTCTCCTCGAGTCCCCATGACTTCCTGCAGACGAAACATGTAGTCCATCGTTCCCTATATGAAGAGGGTGGTTTTGTGGTGCCTTTTTTCGTCAGTTATTCAATCGAACATACTCTTTTGTAATGGCCCAATTACCACAGTCATTAACTATCCACCCACCACTCTGCAACTTCCTTCATTTGTCCCGTGGTTTCATATCAGTCTGATATCATGGTAGGTGTAGTTATTATGTTTGCAAGCATATTTTATCTTTTTGTGCAAGCTTCTTATTTTCTTCATTGATTCATCTCAGGTCCACTACACTCAACCATTCCATTAGTCCATTTTCCTCATAAATTTTCTCTCATGTATCATGGCCAGTACTTTCAAGGTTGTTCCTTCTCATTCAACAGTTTGGTGTTTATATTAAATCAAAACGCAATTACATGCCTCATAACATTAACATGTGATTTTTTTGCATAATTACAGTCTTGGGGTAAAACAAAGTGTTACATTATCCTCCCCCTTAAGAAAACAGTTTCCCCGGTGTTTAAAAAACCATGTATATACAATTATACAGTAAACAAAAATGGGTATGTCATTCTCATGGTATCCTCCAACTCCCATGTAGCTTCATCTTCTCCAAAGTGCTTCCATTGCACCTTGACCTGCATGATGGCTCGGTTCCAGAGCATTGTTTCTTTCCTGTCCATGATGATTGGGGTTTTGGCTGGAATTCTCCCTCTGGTTCCACCTGTATTATAGTCCAATCAATAACATGATTATAATCATGTACATATTTCTTTAGAAAAGACACATGGAATACATTATGTTCTCTAATATTAAGTGGTAAATAAAGTATGTATGTTACTATTCCTATTCTCTCTAGGATTTCAAATGGTCCATAATATTGGGGAGCCAACTTAGCACACATCCCCATTTTCAGGAAGCTTCTCTTGGGTTTCACTTGGAGATACATGTGGTCTGCTACTTTGAATTCTCTGGGGGTTGTTTTTATATCAACATAGCTCTTATTTCTATCCTGGGAAATCTTTAGGCTTTTCTTTATCTTAGCTATGGCTTGTTCCATTTCTTTCAGTAATTCGGGTCCTGTTGGGGTCCTATAATTATAGGCGAGTTGATCCTTCGACTGTTGATTTGGCGTTTTCCCTCGTGATGATGAAGTCTGGCTCAGGTGATTTTGTTTCCTCCCTCCATCCCTGTCGCTAAATCCCCCATCAACCTGTTGCATCCTTCATCCACGCACTCCCTTGTCCTGAGGCCCCATTGATTAATTTTCCCACCACCCTGTCCATAAGCAAACAGACTTAGGATAAACAAAAATATTAGTAAAGTTAGTCTAGATTAAAATTGATTAATAAATAACTATTTAATAATTAATTAATCATTAATTAATTAATTATTAATTAAGTTAAGAACCTAGGTTAGTAATTAGTTAGTAACTAGGATTAGTTTAATTAAATAAAACTATTTAATAAAACAAAATATTAAATAATATATAAAAAGATAAAACAATTTAAAAAAAAAAAGGGACAAAAAGTAAAATATAATAATATAGAATAAAACAATTATAATAAATATAATTAAACTTAAAAAATAAAATACAAAAACAAAACACAACATAATACAAATAATATGAAAACATAAAAATCATAAATAAAACAAAAAAAAAAATTAAAAAACAAATTTAATCTTAAGTCCTACCCCCACGTACCGTCTACCCCACCTCACACTTCACTCACCCCCTCACGTCACCCTCACCTCACCATCCACTCACTCCCCATCCCCTACATCCACTCAACCCATGTACGTCACTCCCCACTACCTCCACTCCCCCTACGTCATCCTCCATTAACCCATGCACACTCCCGCCCACCTTACCCCCATGCACCTTCCATACCCGTGCCCCCCCATCCACTTACCACAAAAATAATCAACGCACCCAAATAATTCCGGAGCCCCCCTCTCCTTCCGGAATTTAACGAGGGGGGGTCCAGAATTTAAAATAAAGACCATGCCAATCTAAACGGCCCACAAACGAGCATCCAAATCAACGAACCAGGTTAAATTCCGGACCCCCTCGGGCG
>ML787814.1:0-18866 GCA_009831015.1 Picea engelmannii | reverse complement strand
GGGGGGGGGGGGGGGGGTCCGGAATACCGCCCTCCCGCAAAAAAACCACTTTTTTCCAAAATTTACCATTTTTGGCTATTTTACCATGTCATCTTCCAGACCGATTTTTGGGCAAACGAAGACGAATTTTAAAAATCCGAGAGAGTTTTTTTCTCAACACAGGCTGAGGAACAAAAACCTCTTTCCGTTTTTGCAATGGAGTCATGAGAAGATAGCATCGAAGACATCTTCGAGGCCTATTTTTCCAGATTTTCCATTTTCCGTTTCAGTCCCGATCTTTCAAGAGCTGTCACGGACAGCTGGGGATGAATTCGGAGAAACCGAAAGAGGTTTTTGTCCAGAACATGCCCATCTACAATAACCTCTTTCAGTTTTCACCCAGGTGTCATTATTGAAGATAAAATCACGTCTGATCGGGCCCCTTTTTCGCAGAAAAACGGTCCGTCTTTCATGGCAGAAAACTCCAAATTTTGTGGGAGTGGTGGCTATTTTTGGCCGAGGCGGTTAAACCGACTTTCGAAACTAATGGGGATGGTTTATCCTATTTATCCAGATGATTTTAATGTAAAAGGGTTTGACCTGTGAGGCTCCTTGCGAGACTGTGGGCTGTGTTTAGCCAAGGAATGTCTCTGTAATTTTTAATGATTGATCAACAATGAACATATTTTTTTTACAGGATTCCTGTGTGGTGATAGTGGTGGTGTTCTTCCTCTGTATAATTTTTTTCCTGTGATCATTATGCTTGTTTTCATTTTCTTATTATCAGAAGGAAAGTAATAGAGGTAGAATTTATCAGCAGATACTCTGCTTCTCGGCTTTTGATGATCTTTATGTTTTCTGCAAAAGCTTAGTTCAGGAATTCTTAACTGCTCCTTTGCCTAGCTCTTTCCTCACCTATTTTTTCCTCAAATCGACGCCATCTAAACTTAATTCGATCCAATATTGCCACTACCTTGCCCTGTGAAAGAATTGTGTCCAGATCTGATGTAAATCACATTTTTTAAGCATAGACCCCATTTGCCCAATGGCCCTCCTTGCTGTTCCAAATCAATTATTTAAAAATCCCAACCCATGTGCTTCATAACTAGCCTAATACCTCTTCAAACAAAGCTACATCAAACAGAGAGATCCCTCTCTGAGTCTTGGAGGGCTAGACCCAAGACTCGAAGTGGTTTTGATGTTGCCTCTATGACTGCCTCACAGCCTTGGGAAAATTACAGAGTGCTAACAGGTCCAAGTGTGATTTTCTCCACTGGACTGTCCCAACTAATCAGAACTCTACACTTACTGTCATACAAATCCTCGAACGATCTCATCTTCAATTATTCTTGATAAACATTGTTGTACGTGAACTATACCAAAGGTAGATATTCTTCTCACTTCTTGGGTTGATGCATAACATGCATTCATAACATATCTTCTAACGCTTTGTTCACCCTTTCGATATGACCATCTATTTGAGGATGGTAGTACATGCTAAACGTCAACTGCATTTCTAAACCTGCAAACAAGATTTTCTAGAACTTAGAATCTCTGTCTGAGATTATGGTTTTAGGAAAACCATGCAATATGAATATTTATTTCATAAAAAAACTGTCAATGTATATGGATTTATAAGTAGATTTTATGGGAATAAAATGAGTTTCCTTGCTCAAATTATCCACTGCAATCATGATTACATCATGTTGTTTGAATGTCCTTGGTAAACCTGTGATAAAATCCATGAAAATCACTTCCCATTTTCATTCTGATATCTGTATAGGCTACAATAGTCCAACAGGGTGTCAATGCTTTACCTTCACCTTTTGGCACTCCAAGCAATTCACAATGTAATGAGAAATGTCTTGCTTCATCCCAAGTCAATAATACAGATTTCTAATTGGTGTTATCATTTTATGGTAACTAGGATGACCTACATAAGGTCTCCTATGGAATTCATCCATGATCAAGCACCTCAAATCCATTGAATTAGGCACATGCCGACTGTTATTTTGCAACAGAAGACTATCATCCCTTAGCTGATATCATTCATACCTCATTTCCTTGGGTTCTTGTAGCAAATTTTCCTTCACTTCATTGAAGAACTCATTTTCTTGCAAGAGGGTGTTAATCCTGTGTTGAATGTTAGACTATCCTACAATTCTTGTTGCTAAGTGTATTGTCTGAACACTTCGGCTAAGCATGTCAACTACTTTGTTCTCTTTTCCTTTTATGTGTTTGATTTTGAAGTCAAACTCACTTATCATCACCATCCACCTGGTCTAGCATTCAACCTCGATTGGTAAAATAAATACTTCATACCACATTGGTTTGTCATGAGGATAAATCTCCTCCCAAGCAAGTAATGTCTCCACCTCTTCAGTGCATGTACAATTGCTGCAAGTTCTAGGTCATGAGTAACATACTTTACTCATGTTCATTCATATTACATGATTTGTAACAAACCACTCGTCCATCTTGCATGAGAACTCCATCGAGTCCTTATTTGCAAGTGTGTGTGCAAACCCGAAAGTCTTTTTTTTGGGTCTGCAATATTTAAAACAAGGGTGTTAGTCAATAAATGCTTTAGATGTCGGAAGCTATATTCGCACTCTAGTGACCACACACACTTATTCCCTTTCCTTTGTAAGGAAGTAATAAGATTTCTGATCTTGGAGAATCCCTTGATGAACCTTCTGTAATATCCAACCAATCCCATAAAGTATCTCACTTCTGTCACGTTTTTAGGGGTAGGCCAATCCATGATTTCCTTGATCTTTGCAAGGTCTACTGCCACTCCTTCAACAAAGATTACATGGCATAGATACTTGATTTCCTTTTTAACGAAATCACACTTGTTGAACTTAGCGTACAACTGATGTTCCCTTAACACCTGTAACACCATCTTGAGGTGTTCTTCATGCTCCTCTTGGTTCTTGGAATACACCAAAATGTCATCAACGAATACTAAGACAAACTTGTCTAAATACTTCTTGAGCACACTATTCATCAAACACATGAACGTAGTTGGTGCATTTGTAATCCCAAATGGCATTGTTATCCCTAGTTTCTAGGGATAACTAAGGAGATGATATCTCAAGACCCTCAGGTTCAATACATGGAGTATCGAGAGATAGATGACTGACATCGTCCACATGCACAGATAAAGGCCCACTTCACCACCACACACCCTGGATTCATTATGATGGAATTGACCACATAAGATCACTTTCAGAAGATGATGGGTCTTGCTCCATGAGGTACAAGTCAGCTATTGTGGTAAGTGTCACTTTAATATTTGAGGCATTTCAGTATGTTGCATTTAAAGTTGATTTTGATTATAAAATGTCTATTTTGAAATTATGCTCTTTGCCCTATTTCACCTTGGTGTTTGACATTGTTCCCTAGTAAGTGGTCACCCTTAGGGATGGTTTTTATACTGGGAAGTCGCCTTGATGAGCCATCATTCCATTCCCAATCATACTTACCATTTTTTACACTTCACCCATTTTCATCTCCTTATCTTTTGGGATTTTCAGGTGTGTTGACCGAAGAAGGGTTTGTACCTCATTTCATGGGAATAAGGGGTTGAAGGCCCAGAGGAAATGTAGTTGGAAAAATATAAAATACAAAACCATAACCTTCCATATTCTCTCCCAAAGAGATCTTGAGAACAATGAAACATCTATCCTAAAAAATCAAAGACCTGCAAAATCAAATACATATATAAAAAATGTCCCATTTGTTGAGGGATCTACACAAGTGCATTACAATATTTTATTTACCCCTATGGCACTCTATGTACCTCTCCCTTCAAGTGACATTGTTATACTTCCCCCCAATTTTTATGTTACCCATCAGGAGTACCCATTCGTTCTGGACCCTAATTAATTATTGGCAAATAAATGGGCTTGGAAAAAGGATGCATTGAAAATGAAGGTGCAACACACCCTCTACAAAGGCACCCATAAATGAGACAATACAAAGCCTTGTATGTCATGAACCCCATGCCCAAAAGTCTTACATGCATCCACTTCATCTTCTCCACATGACTTAGAGAGATTTCCACCTAGGAAACACTCCTTGACTTAAGGACTGACTCACCCAATAGGTCACCTTGTCAACCCTCCCATTCCTAAACTTGGAAAACTACATGGGGTATTTAAGCACTTGTTTAATTTGATGAGATAGTTTTTGATGTACATGCTTAGGTGGTTATTATATTAAAAATGATTTTACTTGCCATAATTCTTTGACTTGAGATCCTTGGAGGGTGTACTTGTTTGTCTTTGTAGGACCTTGTTGATGGATGTTTTGGAGAAACAAGCTCAGGTTGGGCCTTCATTGGGGTAGGAATCCCACAAGTTGGATGTCATGGCCCAGACCTTGGGGAAATATAGGAGATGAACGTTTCCTTTGGAGGCAAAGGAAGACACCTTGGAGGACCTCACCTAACCCTTACAATCCCAATGATTTTCCTTTGGAGGCTAAAATGTCATCTTGGAGGGCTTGATGTCATGCCCTAGGGCTAGGGCATGTGGTGGTGGAGGTGTTTTTACAGACACTTGGAACTTTTGATGAGGAATATCCCTTGTACCTTAGAGAGAAGACCCCAACGCATGAAGGGAATTCCTTTGGAGGCCCAATGATTTCATCCTCAAGCTCAATGACTTGCCAAAGTGACCAAGACGTTACTCTAGAAGGGGTTGACGTCATGTTTTAGGGTTTCTTCATGTGCAAACTTAGAATTATTTTGTAAAGGAGAAAAGTAAAGGAGGTTGGCCTCCTTACTTTGTGTTTTACCCTAACTAAATGTGGAAAAACTCGTTTTAGAGGTTTTGTATAAATAAGGATCATTTTCATTTCATTTTAAACATAGCTCTCTCATGTGAGAAAGACTACTTGGCTGAAATTTTCACCCTCTTCGGGAAATTTGGACTATCTCTCTCTTGTGAAATTATATTTTGGTGTTTTCTCTTGGTATATTGTGGAGCTAAGCTAGTGTGCACCTATTGGAGGCTTGATTTCTTTCTTTGGATGGATATTGCTTGGTAACCTAGGGTTTGTTCATGCTATTTTGTGGAATTGGTAAGGAAATTTCTGCACTTTGTTGCTATTTTCTTCTAGTTTCATTGATATTATTCTCTTAAACCCTTGGAGGAGTATAATGGAATACACCCTCCACCAAGTTTCATCTTATTTTCTAGTTGATAAGCCATTTTTCACAAGGTTTCTAGGAGGAGTAAAAGGGATTACACCCTCCTAGATTTACCTTTGTTGGTTTTTCATGCTCAAGGGAGTAAAAGTGATTACATCCCGAGAAATATTATGGATCTAACTCTCACATCCAAGACTCTATTTACCCAATATATACAAAGAACTAATCTGAAAATTGCATTGGAGAAATATATTACTTGCATTGAAATGTGTGATTTTACGAGATATTTAAATTGTTTGAAGTGGAATCAATTATTTGCCTTAATAGCTTTCTTGAGCCACTGGGGCATTTTGATTGGGAAATGATATCTTTTTGTTGTTACAAACTTTTTCTACATCCATTAGGGCTGCTGAAAACTCTCTCTTTCAAGTTTAATTTCTCACTCTTTTACCATTGGAAATAGTTGGCAAGTTGTTATTGTTTATTTACTTGATATTGGCTATTGTTGGGCAAGTTGTTGGCTAGTTTTCCTGGGGTTAAATTTGCTTATGTAGAAAATATTTTCTACAACCATTTGGATTCTCTAAAAAATCTCTTAAAACATCCTTTTTCATCCCTAATTCACCATCAAAACTTGTGCTAAAATATTGGGAATTCATCTACTTTTTTAGTACTTCATTACCAAATAAATATTTAATGCTTTTGATGGTTATTTCTGCGGTAAATCATTAATGTCATTGCTGATATATACATTTATTTACTACTGTAATTTAGGACAACAATCTTCACTTGCTTGTCTCTTTGATTTGTGAGCTTGTATATCGATCATTTGTCTTGTCTTGGGAAGGTTTAACACTTTGGTGCATGTACTCGAGGCTTTGAAAACCTTTCTCCATTCACAAGACTCATTTCCAAGCTCCCATTCCTTTTCCTTCATTGACCTAAGGGGTTCCTCTCATTATCTCTCCATATTCCGTCTTAATTCCCCTAGGGTCACCCGGGATTCCCCCCTTGAGGTGATTTCATCATCTCTAAAGCAAGGGGAGTACTTATCTAAGGTGATAGTGCGTAGGTATTCTCATATTTCTCTCGATCTTGTGGATTGGGTCGGTCTTTTCCCAACCTACAATTTGTGCAATAACATGAACCACAACAAACTCATAGTGCCCATACCTTGTCCTAAAGGTTTTCTTGTGGATGTCCTCATATTTAATTTTGACTTGGTGATATACTGACCTTAAATATATCTTTGAGAAAATTGTAACCTCTCTGAGTTGATCAAATAGATCGTCGATTCTAGGAAAAGGGTATTTGTTCTTGATGGTCATCTTGCTCAACTATTTATAATCAATGCATAATATCAAGGTACAATCTTTCTTCTTTACAAACAAGGTCGGTGCTCCCCACAGAGACACACTCGGTCTAATGTAACCCTTGTCCAACATCTCTTTCAACTACACTTTCATATCCACCAACTCTAGTGTACTCATCATGTATGACACTCTTGATGTTGGTACTGCTCCGGGCACGAGATCGATTGAAAAATCAAGGTATCTTTTCGGAGGTAATACTGGTACTTCCTTAGGAAACACATCCCTGAACTCCCATAAAACTGGGTGATCTTCAGCCTTAAGCTCCTTGCCTTCCGTTGAGTTTAATACTTTTATGGTATACAAGGGACACCCTTTTCTGCTATGCTTATTGAGTTGCAACATTGATATTTGTCTCACGAAGATTGGCTTTTGAATTCCTTGAAAAAGTCTTGCATTGCCTTCCTCATCTTCACATCTAATATTTTCTCATAACAGTTTAATATTTTCATATGGAAAACTAACCAATACATTCCCAACAACACATCATAAGAACCAAGGGGTAGGATATTTAGAACCATTTGGGTCTGAAATCCCTCCATCCCAATTGGACAAGCTTCCACCACCTCTGCCACCTTCCTCTGTGTTCTAGTGACTAATTGAACTAACCATGCTTTAGCATGTTTCTTTCTCTGTAATGAACATGCCTCAACCACTCGAGGTGAGATATAACTAATATTAGATCCTAGGTCAATTAAAATAGAGATTGGTTGTTCAGTAATAATACACTTCCAATTCCACCACGGAGGCTTTGTGGTTTTCTTGTCGATTTTCTACTGCTGCATAGATTCTCGACATACTCCTGGCTACGTCATTGACTATAGCTTCCTCATGTATGTTGTGCATTCTTTGATTGTCATGTTGGAAATGGGGGCAATCCCTCAACAGGTGTGGATCTCCACATCCCCAAAATTGCAAAGGTCCTTTCTTGGGATCCTCTGTTCTTTCCCTTTCCTCCTCTGTTGGCTTATTCCTACTTTGAGACGGAAAATTTTGTTAATGCACACTTCTTCTTGGCTGACCCATCTATGCATCCTTTGTAGAATTATTGCAGAGAAAATACTTGAATCCCTTCTTCTATAATCCACTCATGTCCTTCCTTTTCCAATATTTTGAAGTCTCATGCCTGTGCTTCCTTTTCCCTTGACTCATCATAACAACATTTGGCCTTTCGAATTGTTTCCTCCAACGTCTTGGGTTTATCAAACTCAATTCAATCTTGGTAGGACCGTGATAACCCACTGAGAAAATGTTGGATTCTCTCCTTCTCATCCTTAAGGTAGGGAACATACCTCAACAACTTCATAAATATTTTTTCATTTGCATCCAAGGTAAGTTGTTCCAATTTAAGCTCGTGGAATCATTTATATTGTCATCATAATACTTTTCAGATAGGTAAGATTTACAAAAGTATTTCTCAAATTGTTTCTAGGTTAATTTTCTTTCCTTTATTCTTTTGATATCCTTGAGGTCTTCCCACCAAATGGAAGCCACTCCATTCAGGTTAAATACTGCAATCCTTACCTTGGTATTGTCAGAGTAATTATGTACTCGAAAGTAATTTTTCAAACCAAGTATCCATGCTTTAACTTATTCTCCTTTCTTTATCTCCCCATCAAAGGTAGGTGGATTATCCTTTTTGAATTTTTCGGTCTGAAAACTTTGAGAATTATTTCTCTTTATCTTCTTAGAAATGTTGGATTCCATGTTGCTACTAGATTGTCATGTTGAAATAGTCTTCCGACTAGAAGACTTTGTGGAAATGCCTCCACTTGATTCTCCTTTATTGGAACCCAAATGATTTACTTCTAGAATAACTCCTTCCTGCATCACTATGATCCAATTCATGCTTTTGAGGATCTGAAGGGGTTTTCAACCTCTCTAACTACTATAATTATGCATTGCTAAGTTCTTGCTACAGATGTTTTTGAATTTTGGATAGGCTCTGTAGTAGAACTGCATTCAACTCTGCCTATTTAGAATGGGCTCTCATAAGCCTCTGATTATCTGCCTTCAAACTTCTCAAAGTGGCCATTAAATATGGAGGGGTTTCTTTTTCCCTTCGACCATCAGATTCTTTGTCTCTGAGGTGTGATAGGTCATCCATACTACGTTGCACCATTCACCTCTATGGATTTTTCAATTCATCCTATGTGTTGAAACAACAATCATCATTAGCATTTTATGTTAGTATTTCAAAAAAAAAAAATCTAGACAACATAAGATCCTTTTTAAATAGTCAAGTAGGCAGTCTTGGTAACCCATTAAAGATTGGAGTTTGAACTGTGCTCTGATACCACTCTGTAACACACCCAACCCCTAAGTGTCCTTTTAAGGGATGGGGAATTGGAATTTTCACTTTTCTCGATTATCTCAAATCTTTTCTTTCACAGCTCCATCATCTTCTACTCGTCAAGAGCTTTCCAACGACGACATTTTTTCTTAAAACTGATCTCTAGAACAAAAGTTATGACCCTTTGAAGTTCTTGGGTTTTTGACCTATATTCCACTAACAGGTGGCATCCACGTGAAACCTCATCACACTTGCCATATGACATGGAGAAAATGTCACACCGATGTGGTCCCTGTCTAACCTACCACGAGAAAATTTCAATCCACGTAGGCCTACAATCGTTATCTCTTGGAATTTCTTCTAGTGTACTCTTCATTTACCTCCGACGGTCATGGTATCGAGGAATATTCCCTCTTGATTCCATCCATTCAGAGATCAAATAGTTTGATCATTTTCACTGCTCTAAACTCAAGGTATCAAGGAATATTTCCTTCTCCTTGATAGATGGCTTAGATGCATGTCACAATCTCCTGACCGATGGTTGAGATCCATCTGATGCCTACGGTTCACCTATCCAACTAGACCCCACTCAACTCATCAATCGTTCAAGGGATGACAACCACTTCTCTAAGGACACCCTAGCTACCTTACTAGAAAAACACATCATCCATGACTTTAACACTTCGCCTCTTAGCTCAGGAGAAACATATGGCATATCAATGATTGTCGTCACCTCTCCCTCATTGACAGATCTACGATCAAGATATTCCCTCCAACGGAATCACACTTCAACGCCTTAGAGGATTACTCTGAATCCTTCAGAGTCATACTTTGAAAAATAATCAACTCTAAGCCAGCTAGACTCGCACTCAATCCAGTCGACTAATCGACTGTTGACACGCATCTTCACATTGTTTCCCCCAACCACTTTTCACTCGCTCTTCCCTCTCAACTTGCTACGTGGGATCCACAATGATCAATGGATGAGGTTTTATCTTTTTATGCAAGCTTCCTATTTTCTTCGTTCATGCATCTCATCTCCACTACACTCAACCATTCCATCAGTCCATCTTCCTCATCAATTTCCTCTCGTGTATCATGGCCAATATTGTCAAGGTTGTTCCTTCTCAATCAACAGTTTGGTGTTTATATTAAATCAAAACATAATTACATGCCTCATAACATTAATATATGAAGTTTGTGCATAATCACAGTCTTGGTGGAAAATAGGGTGTTACAATATGGACATCATTTTCACACTAAGTATGTTGATGATGGATACATCACACAAGATTGTGGATTGGAGGTTAAGTTCGACCAATCTGGTCATGCTAGCCACCATTATCAAAACCTAATAGAGGGGAAGTTAGGTTACAATGGAAAGATACAATAGATCATGTGAGTGGACTTCTCATATTTTCAATGTGTTATTTTTGTTGCAAGTGGTGGGATACCTTCGACCAGAGAAATGTAAAGGACGATTGTGATTGTGGGCTAATATGTATTAACTCTAAAAAAATGTGGGTTGAAACTAAGGAGCCTTATGTTTTCCGAAAACATTGCAACCACGTGTTTTTTTACCCAGATGTGTTGGATGGGGATTGGTGGTTCATATTGAGACATGATCCAAGATCTAAACATCTTTTTTAGAACAACATTGTTATAATGCCAAGCGAGGAAGATAATCAGGGTGATGGCAACGAAGACCAATACGTAAATGCTTTGTTTCGACATTTATATTGTGGATGTGTCATTTTATTATGGGTATCTATAATGGCCAATTATGTTTTTTTCTTCTTCATTTTATAATGTTGAATATAAAAAGTTAACAAGCATTTAGAAGCACCATATTGAAAATACATTAAATAGTACAAACATAATATGTGGTTTTGATATATTTGTATTGTCATATTTATTGTTTATTATAAAAAAATTATGTTGTATTGTATTAGCATATGTTTATGTTAACCTTTGAATTACTAAGTATTAATTGAGATATCACAAAGTTGGTGATGTATTCATATAATACAGTAGTAAATATTCATTTTAAAGTGTATTTTTTTTTTTAAATGATTAGGAGATTAGCATGCAGAGTTGGAGAGAGATAGGGGGAGAGAAGTAAAGAAAAAACTTGGATATAAATTGTTGCCATAGAAGCCAAAGATTGAAAATCATTATTATTAATGAATTTATTTTAATATTTAATAATTTAAATTTAATTCATTATAAAAAAAAATTAAATAAAAATTATTAAATATAACTATTATAAATTTAATGAACAACTATTATAACTTTATCATTGTAATAGATGAAAAAATAACATTTCATGAGTACTTATTCAAATTGATTTTATCATGCATTAACCAAATCTAATATGCAATTGCATATATTTCAATACAAAATCAACGAAATACATTACTTAGCATACTTTTTAATATAATATTCTACTAATACTTACATACTTTTTTAATAGAAGATTCTACTAACATTTACATACCTTTTTTTAATAGAAGGTTCATAAAATTATTAATAGAGTAAAACATTGTGAAACTATTTCATGGAAAATGTACAGATGAAAAATTATTATTATTCTTTATATTTAATACTTTAAATTTAATTAAATAGATTTAATATATTATAAAAGTTGAATAATATAAATTAATAAAATCTTTGGAAAAATTAAAATATAATGAAATATAATAATTGTGATTTTAGTAAACAATTGTATTTTAACTTTATCTTGTAATTTTTAAATTGTAAAAATTTAAAAAATAAAATTATTATTACATCATCATTATAATTATTAGTGAATAATTATATTATAATGTTATTGTTACAATATATGAAAAAGACATAATTATTCAAATCACAATAATTTTACTCATCATATTTAAGTATTTTTGTTTCTAAATATATGTAATCAACATAGTGGATCTTGTTGGACAACAAACCATTCACCTTGAAGAAAAGTTAAAATTTATATGGCATTATTGGTTATAAATTTTTGCAATCCCAATCCAAATTAAATGATTTCATAAAACTAAAGTTAAACATTATATGGAAACTGCAAATTTAAATGAGTGATACATCTCAAATTACTTTAAAAACAGAAAAATCATTAATAATGTTAATCATTAGCATACTCATAATACATTTTATAAATCAAGCAACAACAACCACAAAATTATATGAAAAACATGATATACATGAGCAATATACATATCAATATACATGCCAAACATACATCTCAACAAAATCTGAAATAAACATGTCATACATACATCTCAAGTCAAGTATAAACATTCAATATACATGTCAATCAATACCACTACTAGCTGGGTCCACCACCAAATCCATATGCATCGATGTTTCTGCTACTAGAGTTAGAGGGTCTATCAACACCTATGTCGGAAAGAAATGTCGACAAAAGTACAATATCAAATGTCTCTCTATCAAGATCAACCTATGCAGTAGTACCCGATGTGAACATAGTGTCCAAAGCATCAAGATCTTGTGACACGTGCGGAGGAGAAGGACAAGGATCAGTGGATGGTGACACAAGTGGAGGAGGAGGAGGAGGATTAGTGGATGTTGACACATGTGGAGAAGAAGCATGAGGATAGGTGGATGGTGTCGACACATGTGGAGGGTGGAATGAGGAGTCGGATCGAGCGTGGATGGAGTAGACCCATGTGGTGGGAGAGGAGGAGGAAGATCAGATGTGGATGGAGTAGACACATGTGGAGGGGAAGGCACAGGAGGATCGGTGGATGGTGCTGACACATGTGGTAGGGGAGGAGGAGTAGAAGGTGGATGGTGCAGAAACATGTGGAGGGGAAGCAAGAGGATCATTGGATGGTGAAGACACATGTGGAGGAGAACCAGGAGGACAAGGAGGACCATATAGTGGAGTAGAGGATGTGGATCGATTTGGTGATGAGCCATATGGAGTAGAATCACAAACATGATCCCTCAACATCTCGATGAGGTTAACGACACCGATAATGTGGCACATCAATAACATCATGTCACAAGGAAGATTCATCCATATCGTCGATAGATCTGATACTTGTAATATGTATCTAACTAGTGCAAGTACCACTCCATGACTAATAATGACACCGCATAAGTGATTCGCCACCTCTATCCTGACTCTCTGATCTAGCTTGTGTGGCATGTAGAGTCTATGTACTATAGGTTGGTCATCTGCCTCCTCCATGCCCTCATCTTATTGGGGAGTCTCATCCCCGACAAATGTGCCAATATATTGAAAACAATAGATAATAATAATAATATAATTGAAATAAAATTTTATAATAAATTACATGTGCATTAAATAAGACATAAAATGTGCAACTAGATTGATCAAAATATAACGATAATATTACCTCTCTCATATGGTGGCTTGACTATTGTAAATAGGATGTTTGGACATCCTCTCCAATCCATCCCACGTACGATCATTGTACAATATTGAGAACAATATTGAGAACAATATTGTACTCTCTAGCCAAAAAATCACATACATCCCTACCTACCAGAGTACACAGCAATTTCAATTGGCCCCTCTTGGGAAACAACTATTCTCACATGTGCATACACACATCAAACATAGGCCTAGCAAGAAAGCGGGGTACTCCTGGTCGAGTGGCATGAACCCTCTCGAAATTTAATGTAAATAACTCTGACACGAATGGGAAGAATCTCCTCACATTTAAAACAACGTGACAACGTTTCAACACAAAACAATTTGCCTCAAAAACATATGTGACCACCTAATCAATTAGGGCCTCGGCATTAAAATATCTACATAATGCATCAAAGGGAAACAAATGTGTTTCCCATCGGAGCTAGAGTGTGATAGTGTCAAGATAATAAGAGATGGGAACCTAACCTCCTCTCTATGAAATGAACGCATCTGCATCTAACCACCAGGAACCTGGAATACTGAAGGGGAAAGAATGTCCAGACTGACATATCTCTATACATATGCTAGTTGGATCTCTCCTGCATCATCAAGCGGTAGATCAGGGAACTAGGACCAAAGCTTCCCCCTCATAGAAAAACCAATGATGAAATAAGCATCCTCCTCCATGGGTTGATACCACAGATCGAGAGCAACCCTGAATTCCTATCAACCATGATCCCAACAACAGATCAATTGTTGTAACAATGAAGAGCTCCCCCTGAGGGATGTACCCTCCTCATAAAACTTAAGGAAGACAACATCCATAAAAAGGGAACATGACTACTATGAAATAGGGTGAATGAACATATCCCTCTCCCTCTCTCTAGCCTCTCAATCACGTACAAATGTGTACATTTCGACCTGATGTTGTTGTTGTTTCTCCTTCTCTCGTCATTGTCATCATCTCTAATTCACATACAATATTTGTAGGCACATATATATAGATAAAATGAATTGAAATTATAACACACACACATATACAAATAACTCGTATTTAATAAACTAAAATTAATTTTTGTTTACAAGAAAATGTAGAAAACTAATCAGTGTGCCTAAAACAATAACTACGCACCACAAACGATGCTCTATATCAGAAAAACAACATCACCATGTTGTGTTGTTACTGTCACGCACCAATGCACCACGTTTCTTGTCGAACCACAATGTATT
The DNA here is from genome assembly GCA_009831015.1 of Picea engelmannii. Lineage (NCBI taxonomy): Eukaryota > Viridiplantae > Streptophyta > Pinopsida > Pinales > Pinaceae > Picea > Picea engelmannii. The sequence continues at coordinate 4,428 of ML787814.1, read as the reverse complement.
TTACTGGTGTGTCCCATAAGACGCATCGCTCTGTTAAATTGTGAAATATTTGACCTAGTGTCATGCTCTTTACAACATCGATGTGTTTGTTATACCTAAAGGAACCACTAGGTTAAATTGTTTCATTGCAAATTAAGTGGTGTAATGTGTTAATATAAACTCACCAGTGTTACTGTGTTATTGGAGAACCTGAATTTTGTTTTTTGATGCGTTGGGTTGTGTAGAGAATCCGTAACAGGGTGTCCAATGAGATGCCCCAGCATGCCAAGTTGTTCAATATTTTTCTCAGTGCAGTTCTTTTAACAACACTAGTGCATTTAGTTAACAAGGATGCACCGCTACGCTAAAATTTATGGCACACAAACTTACCGGTGAGGTTTGTTAAATTGAAAGCATTGGTGCGCTCATTCTACCAGATCACCAGAAAGTTGTTTAACAGTGCATTGTATTTCACAATGCACCGAGGATGAGGCCTCACAAAAGACACATTGTTATGTTTATTTTTTAAAACTTATTGTAGTGGTTTTCCTTTAACATTAATGGTGAGTACTGTTAGCACTTACGCACCAATGATCCTTGTTTATTTTCACATCGCCATGTGTTTTAGCGATGTGTCCCATAAGACACACTATGCTAATAGATTTTGAAATATTCATCCTGGTGTCATGTTCTTTACAATACTAATGCATTTTTTGGACCTATGGGCACCACTAAGTTCAAAAAAAATATTGCAACTTACGTGGTGCGATGTGTTACTTTGAACGCACCGATGCTACCGTGTTATTGGAGAACAAGTGTTTTGCATAACAGTGCATTGTGAATCATAGAGCACCAGTAACAATAGATCCAACGAGACACAATGCTATGCCAAGTCAATGAATATATGTCTCGATGTTATTATGTTAACAACACCGATGCATTTGGTTAAAATGGTTGCACCGCTACATTAAATTTTGTGAGTTGTAAATGTTGCAGTGTGCTTAATTAAATGGAATGTGCTGGTTCTCTAGTGTTCCAAGAGAAATGACATGTTTTTTAACAGGCATTTTCCTTTATAACACACCAAGTGTGGGGCATCACAAGTGATGCACCAGTTGGGGGAATCACAAAAGATGCACCGCATTGTTTTTTAAATTTAGTGTGGTGCTCTTCCTTGAATGACATCGGTGCGTACATTTATATTAGATGCACTTGTGGTGGTTCTTACTCTGAATTTATCACAGGACATAGTGCTTTGGGGTGAGATGAAGCGTTCAGGTGCACCGCGCATAATTGGAAAACAAATTGAAAAAATGGTCAAATTTCAAGCTAAATTCAAATTTTAATCGAATGAAAATGAAAATAGGAAGGTAATAAACAATTTACCTAGACTCTTTTCTCCCAAGGAGGCATGGGTCCACTTTTGAGAGAAAATGAAAATTTGTGGTAATTTCCAAAATTTGGAAATGTGTGGAATCTACGAGTGGAGCTATGCAACTCGTTGTAGAGCACCAAAAACATGGCATCTTTGGAAGGAGAGTGAGCATCGGTGGTTGCCTGAGAGTTTGGAAGAACATGATGAAGTGTAACAATGAAAATCAGTTTGGTAATTTTTTTTATTTACCCTACTGCAATGCTCCTAATGACAGTGATACACAATGATTTGTAAGATTCAATAGCACCGATGTGCTTTGATTGGTGCTTGTTATTTTTATGATAACTTACAATGGTGCTTTTGAAAATTTAAGTGTCGGGGGGTTATTTTTTATGTGCACACAAGTGCGTATGTATATTACATGTGCACTAATAAAAAACCTCTACACAAACCTCCGGTCGCCCACCTCTTCTAACAATCTCCGCTATAAATAGAGAAGGGATAATTTTTTTGGAGAGGTTCCGTAAAAACCTCCACTACAAGGCGTTCTACTTGTAGTGATTCTCAATCTTAAAAGATGTCATGTCTTCTACATGAGTATTGGCAACCCCTGATTTTGTAAACATTCATAGTCGAATGTGATGCATATGGACAAGGAATTTGAGTAGTATTGATGCAAGAAGGGAGATCATTGGACTTTGAAAGTAAACAATTAAAGGGAAAAGACTTGGTGAAATCTACATATGAAAAAGAAATGGTAGCAATTCTACATGCAATAAAAAATGGTGACCATATCTCATTGGGTGGCATTTTAAATTCAATACACACCATAATATCCTAAAGTACTTTTTAGAGAAAATATTGTCATCGGAAGAGCAAAAAAAATGGGTAGAAAAAATGTAGAGGTTTGACTTTGAAATAATCTACAAAAAGGGGAAGGAAAATGTGGTCACATATGCTCTTTCTAGAATAGAATATGCCTCAAGTTTATATTCCATTACATCTTCCATTACAATGTGGTAAGAAGAAGCCCACCATGAATGGAAAAATGACAATAGTACGAGACAAAAAATATAATGTATTAAGGAAGGGATGAACTCTATGAAACATTGGGAATGGAAGAGAGATATTCTTTGGTAGAAGGGTAGAATATTTGTATGCCCTCAATGAAAGTTGAAGCAACAAATATTAAGGGATTGTTCTGACTCTCTGATGGCATGGCATTCAAGGTTACCTAAAACATATCAAAGGATCAAAAAAGATATTTTTGGGAAGGAATAAAGAAATACATTCAAAAATTTGTAATATAATGTTTGATTTGCAAAAGAAATAAAGGAGAAACATCAAAAACTCCAGATTTACTTTCGCCTTTACACATACCTAATCAAAGATGGGAAGAGATATCAATGGATTTATGTAACATCCCCAGCATCCAACCGGGGTATTCCACATAAAATTTTCGAACTATATACAGAATTAAAACATATAGAAACTTTACAAATGCACAGATTCATACATGATAATAATAAAAATACACATGCAACGCACACAGGAAAAAACCAAAAAAATAAACGCATAAATAATAATGCAGCATGTAATTTAACACACAATTGACACTTATCTTGGTAAACATATCACCAACTATGTGCAAACCTTCCACGTTCCATCCATCCTTACACCGCATTGCTCAAAAATCTCAATAGTGGGTCACCCCCGAGTTGGGACTAAACTCCACCCAGGTAAAGGAATTCCTAACTAGGCTATGTATCTCAAACAACAAGAAAAACTCTTTCACAGGTGCCAACTCGAACTAACAACCTATGGTCCATCATTCCCCACATGCCTATCCCACCCCAAGAAATGTGCCCCTTCTCTGCTCAACATTCCTTCGTCTACCCCACTTCCTTTATGGGGATTCGACAACAGGTTGGATAGGAAGTCTCAGAGCCCTGTAGCTGCAATTTGGCACCTTCAGGAAATCAATTCCCATCAATTCTCTCACCTAGATAGAATTTATCACGAGCCTGACAACCCGCATCTTCAATCCAGTTCTTAAGTTAACCAGGTACATGTACGGTATGGTACTGGTTTAGGTAAGGTACAGCCACAATGATAGTAATGTAAAGGTACATAGTATAGCTAATATTCATGAATGAAAAATGATGGAATGTTGGGAAAAGGAACTAAGTCCCAACTATATGTATGCATGTTCCCAACTTGACACTTTTCATGTCGAGAGCTACTTTGGCCCAATTGTCCCCATCCTTAAAACTTAGGATAAAATAATTATCCATACTTTATACTTTAAGGAATATTAATCTAATAATCCTTTTTGGATTAAGCTCCCTATCTTAGCCCCTTATCCTTAAGGTTTAGCGCCCTTTCCCTAACTAGTGGAGTTTAGTCCCCCGTACTCTTTTACATGGTTGGTATGTCGTAGTGATGTGTTTTTATTAATATTTTCATGTGAATACATTTACATTTACATTATCTATATACTTCCCTTTATGCATCCTAACTCACCAGCCTAAGTACATTTGTATTTACATTTATCATTGGGGTTCGGCCTAAGGGTATTACAATTTCAACATAGGTTTACCAAAATTAGAAGGTAAGGATATATTTTTTGCGTTTTATGGAATTCAAAGTACATATACAACAAGTCAAGTGGCATAATTATTCATGAAGAAAATCCATAGACTTCACAGAATTCCTAAAGTAATAGTAAGTGATAGAGATAAAAAAATTCACAGGAATTTTTTGAAAAGAATTATGGAAGATGAGTGCAACAACACTAGCTATGAGATTAGCATATCATCCACAAACAGATGGTCAAATGGAAATAGTTAACAATGTTTATAGAGTTATTTACATTTGTATTCTTTAGACAAGCAATCTCAAAGAGTGAAGTGGCTTCCTCTAATAGAATGGTGGTATAATACCATCTATCACACATCTACTAAGATGTCCCCATTTGAAGCCCTTTAATCCCTTTATGGATATCCAGCTCCTAGAAACTAATATTTTTTGTATGACCATTCCAAAGTGGAGGAAATAGAGTCACATATGGAAAA
>ML787813.1:242145-266356 GCA_009831015.1 Picea engelmannii | reverse complement strand
CATCCAAGCTCTTCGAGGTTTATGTCCTTCAACTCAGGAGTGTCATGGATAAAAGAAAGGCCCATCTATATGTTGAGGAGTGCCCCTCGATGCTTAGGACTTTACATCATACAAGGGTGCTAGATTTTGTTGTAACAAGATCCACATCTAGGTAAATGTTGAGGAGTGAGACGAGTCAGTTCTTGGCTCTCAAAGCAGATAGAAGATCCCCAATGAACTAGAAGTGAATGAGATAGAGTCCATTGTCATCCAAGCTCTTCAAGGTTTATGTCCTTCAACAAGAGTGTCATGGATGAAAGAAAGGCCCATCTATATGTGGTCAGAAGAAGAGGGGAGGCCACGGACTCTGAGGTTCAGTTCCTTACCACACCTAAGCCTTTCTTCGAACTTTGCCTTCACAATCTCCACAATCAATGGTGCTTTCTTTCCCTTAACCACCTAAACCAAGAATTTTGTTCCCCAACCTGTCTTTGTATGGATTGTTGATGTATTATTGTTTCTTGTTTGAGGTTTTCTTGTTGGTTAAGAATTGCAGCATATCTATTTTTAAGGTCTGTAATTTCAATCGACAGAAATTGAGTTTCTCAGTAGAGCAAAGGGGACTATTCACAAGCTGAGGACTTTTGTTCAAGCTCCAGGTGTTTTTGTTCCATATATGAGTGCTTCTACTTGAGGCTTGAGTATTTCTGCTCAAGTTTTGAACTCTTCATATCCTGCACAGATATTATCATATATGTAATTTCCACACAGATAATTGCAAATTTCAAATCTGTGGTTAGTGTCTCTCTCTATAATTCGTGTCAGTCATTGATGTACAACATCGAAAAATTCAACTCTAACCCATTGCAGTTCTATTATCCGCTTTGTTAATCTCTGATACTGAAGACAGGGCGTAAAAACCTGGGGCAGACTCTTGGCCCAGGGTGGGGGGTCTCAACTAGGTTAGCCATTTTTCTAGAAGATTCAGAAACAGGCCAGGTGAGACCCTTGTGTAGCCAATCTGCAATGAGAAAGGCAGGTCCTACACACAGAAAATGGGGTCAACACGGGCTCACAGGACCACTCAATACGAGAATAAGCCCATGATTGCGAATTGCAGAACTCATCTAGGGCTTTCATGAGAAATAGAGGCATCTTCAAATTTGCTTTTTACAAAGCTTGCCTATTGAAGGTAGTTGTGTAACAGACGGGATGACCCAAGAACAGAGACACGTGCGTTAGGGTCTGTCCGAGATGCACGGGTTAGATGCATAGGTTAGCTAGGGTAATGGAATAGATAGCCAAACAAAGAAGAAACAAAGGCTTACATCTTTGAAATCAATCGTCTACTAGAAGGGAGGATACTTGACTTGGATAGTGTCAATGAAGAAGTGGCTAACTTGAACATAATCATCGGAAGATGGAGAACTATAAATCTAGAGGAGTAAAGTTAAGGGCCAGGTTTAGTAAAGAGGTAACAAACCATCCAAGATCTTCTTCTTTAAACACTCTCAAAAGGAATTTTCTTGCTACATCCCAAAGAAGACAGGATAACGGAGGACTTGGGGGAGATAAAGGATGCCTTGTAGGAGCATTTTAGAACATATTTTCTTCCCATCCAATCTTAGAAGAGCAAGTTCCAGACAAAGATAAATGCAAACTAGTTGTTCTTCCCACACTTTCCTATTGAAAGGTCAAGTGCATAGATTCTACTCTTTCAATTGAGGAGATTAAAGATACAATTTGGGCCAAGAAAGATGACAAGTCTCCAAGGGAAGACAGACTTTTAGTTGAGTTCCATAAAACAATGTGGGACATCATAGCGGAGGACCTTTTAAGATATGTGAGGAAGCTCATTAGTCAAGATCTCTGGAGAACAGACTAATGTTGGTATTTTCAAGTTAATTCCTAAATCCTCTAACAGAAACTCAATAAGTGGTTGTTGATCGACCACTCTACTTAAAGTAGCATATAGGTTCTTGCTAAATTTTCGGCCAGGAGAATTGAGCATGTGGTTGTCTGGGTTGTGTGCATTGAATAGATCAGTTTATCAGCCTAGGAAGCAATTGAGTAGTCAAAGAAGACTCCTTAGAAATCCTTGTTTTTTAAACTTGACTTTAACAAGGCCCGTGACAAAATAGAGTAGGACTGTATCCTAGACACGATAATGTGGCTTGGATTTGGTCCAAAGTTCAGAGCTGATCAATGAATGTTTTATCTTCCAGAGCCTCTATTAATGTCAGGGTTAATAACTTAATGGACATCTAACCCATTTTATTCTTTCCTAGAAGATCTATGGCTGTCCACTAGCCCCTCTCTTATATGCTATTACAGTAGATGAACAAGGCTATTTAGTACAGGTTGCCAGAATTTAAGGGTAGATTAAGGGCATCTCTCTTCCAGGGGGTAAGAAATGTTGAATGTTGATTTTGAGTATGATTCAACACTTTCTCCAAAGCTAACTCGATCTTTTATCACTGGCAGAATTAACCATTTAGAGACTTTCTGTTCTGCTTCAAGTGCTAGAATCAGTGATCATAAAACAAAAATTTGTCTCATTGGCTTAGCCACTATTCCTGATTGGTTGCACCATTCCCGGAGGATGGAACAGAGTAGCACAATGAATTATTGCCAAATACTTGGCGATTCCATTTGGCTATATGTTCTCTCAAGGACATGTGGGACAGGGTTTCAAACAAAGTGGAGAACAAGACCAGTAACTAGTACCGCCAGCACTTCTCCAGCAAGGAAGTTAATAGTTGTTTCCAAGATCCTTGCTAGTCATCATCTTTACTATTCCTTGTGCGTCCTACCCAATGCCTCTAATTATTCCAAATTAAAGAGCATTTTGCACAGTTACCCTCAATGCAAACCAAAAGGGAAATAGGATCTTCCACTGGTATCATGTGAGGTTTCACTCATTGGAGAAAGATACCGGGGGCCTTGGATTGACAGATCAACATACGCCAAGCACTTAATTTTGTTTGAGTATGTATTCAATGATAAGGAGACTAATCCAAAAAGTTTGTGACTGATTTATCAGTTTAAGAAGGATGCTATTAATGTAGATTAATTTGACTGTGGCACATTCCAGTGACAATTAACATTCTGCTTTGCATTTGCTTATCACTTCATTGGCTACACTAGTAATTTACCTAAAATGAGCATTTTCACCATGGGGTAAAACATAGTTACAACCAAGCTTAGGTGGCTCCAAATACATTGATTGCACATTAAAGGCACAGAAGGATGTCAATGATGGACTGGAGAGTAATCAAAGCTCCACCATACCTTCCATAGGAGATTGACAAGTCGAGTATTTTGCTTCGCAAAAGGACTGGCAAGTCAATTATGCAGGACGGTATTATGATATATTTTTTTCACCTTATTGCCAAGTTCGGGATTTGGATTTGTCCTGGACCTAATTTGTTCGGAGAAATAATTTTGTCCTTCTTTCTACTGTATGTTGGCAAGGAGAGTGTCCCTGTCAATGGTAACTTCAGCAAAATCATCCAATGATGAAGAAAGAGTAGGGAAATCTTCAAGACAATGAGACTGAGAGCATTTAGGGATAAATCTACCCACGCTAGATAAGGGTGCGAAATTTCACACAATTCCAGATCTCTTTCACAGATAGCAAGGAATTACTAGCAGTTCAACTTCCCTAGCTATTCTAACCTTCTCGGTCATTAGGAGTGCATTATCATAATGCCTATCATTGACTAACCTTGACCATAAATCATGAATTCATCACATGAAACATGAAAACATATTATCTACATAAGGATATGTGACTCAGTGTTGTTTTCCTGTTGCAGAGTCTCTACATCCCAAATTCCACTCTCTGAGACCAGTAACATACAAGAGCGTATCCCCACATCTCATAGTCAGGTACCTCACTCTCTTCACATGTGTACAAGCTCAATTAAATGTTATGAAAACATTTATAAACCCATGACCCCAAATCAAACCAAGAAAAAGCACTGCAATTTAGAACTAATTAATAAACGGATTGAAGTGGAGGCAGAGAATAGACTATATGTACCGGGGCATAAGGCAGAAGGAACAGCCAGAATATGTAAACACCTTCCATGACCCACAAGGCTACCTGCAATACCCTCTGGTTTCTTGTTTCCGCCTCTGAGAGTTCTGTTTCTCCCGAATCGATTTGAGCTTTGCAAATGCAGTTCAGTGTGTTTGTGGGTTCCCTCCACCCATCGAATTTCAGTTGAAGGCCATGTTTCCAGACTGTGTGTTTGCTTTTGAATTTCATCCCAAGGCCATGTTTCCAGACTGCGTCTTTGTTTGTTTTGAATTTGGTAGGTACTATTCTCGTAATTGGCTTGGGAAAGTAATCCCTGGTTATTCCAATTGAAGTGGATATTGGCGAGTACAATGTTACAGCCTGAAAATGAGCCATTCTTCAGATTTCTCTCGCTTCCCCGGCTTACATTTCATCGCCCGTCGGGTTGACATATAAACACTTCAGGAATTTGTGGCAGCACTCCTTCCGCAAAACTTATCAGGGAGAAGACAAGGAGAGTGTGGCTCATAAATGTACACAGAAATGTCCACGCTTTTTGCATTTTACAATTTTTTTCGTACGGTTGGTGATTATTAACATCGAATTGATCATCTCAAATTATGCATCTTTGAGGATCCTACTATTCTTTAAAGGGGAATAGTGAGCGGGTCACGCATCAATAAATTATGAGATTTTCCAATCATAGTATAAAGTGATATTTGTTTAAGGAAGCACTATGAAGTTAAAGGTTATAATTTGCAATCAAGGATGTATTATGTACATCATGTTGTGTAATTATATAATAAATTATAGTTTTATTTATAGTTTTGTTTTTTTTTTTAATTTGATTTTCTAATTTATAGTTGAAAATGTGCATTATCATTTATGTTAGTTTATGGTTGAAAATGAACATTATCATTTAGGTGTTGTCTAAGTGTTCTACGAAATGGTTTTTTTCGTCGGAATCCAGTGACATAAATCTACTCGAAATCACTATTTTTTGTTGTTTAAAATCCATTTTTGAATGCAAAAATGGATTCAACATGTTGAAAAACCCCGGGGCATTGCAATTATACAGAAATAATCACTCAAATCCGCGGATGTAACAATTTCTTGTCAGATTTCAAGCAAATGTCCACGAAAAAAATAGTCATAGAACAGTCATTTCGTAAAACGTTTAGACTATGGCTTATCATTTATGTTATGTTTAAAATGGTTATGTAAATGTAAAGAGAAGGTCATTGTAAAATATTTAGAAAAGTAAAAAATAACTATAATGGTTGATTATTTCATACATCTAAACAACGAAATTTACATAATATATTAAGAACAAAGTTGAGGTAGACTATAATAAGAAAAAGGGGTTGGATGCATCTAAATAATTGAGTTTGCATTTGATAGTATATATGTCCCAACACAAAATTCAAACTACAATAGTTAATTGCATGGTCAAGAACTATCAAGGATATTAGATAGACATCATGGATGGTGCTATATTTTTCTTTATATAATTATTTGAGTGAATGTTTACATTGCAAACTACTTTAATCAATAAAGATAATTTCAACATAGAATGAAATATGTTAATGAAGAATTAAGAATGAATATTGTTGAAGTAACATTAGATAGCCATGTTGGATGATTTGGAGAAGCACATTCGTTTTTTTCTTATAGCTCAAAACTATGATCAAAGGTCAATGACAATACTCTTTGGAATAATATTTAACATTCAACGAAAGGAGTTCTATTATAAATGGTTACTAATCATTCACAAAGAAAACAACTAACATATTTGTAATTGGGTTAGCTTATTGTTAAGAGAGATTAAACATAGATTTCACAAATGAAGAGGCTCGCTGAATATCCAAGAAAAGTGTTTGCAATTCACATGAAAATTGTCATGGTGGAACCAAAGAGGTTAGCTCAACTAATTTTCATCAATGTTGTTGAGCATTTTCCAACTAGTTTCATGCCAATGGGTGCCCAGTTTGAATTGCCCTAGGTAGGTGCATTTGTTTATGTCAATGTATTTATTAGGAATGTCATCCACAAATATGGGTAAACATCCCTTGTGTTTCCCTACCAACATTTCCTTGGGAAAAAGATATTTTCATGGTGGGTTCTTAGGTATACCATACCTTGTTAAGGATGAACAATGTAGAAACAATTACTAATTTGTGTATGAAAAAGGATGAATAGAAGATCAAAGCTACATAGCTCATGTTATATTTTTACAAAAATCCAAAAATCATGAAGAAGGAAGTCTTTAAAAAGATGCAATAAAGATCATCCAATAGAATTATGTGAAGAATGAGCCACCTATAAAACACCATAGTATAGAAAACCCTACTTGACATCCAATAATTACTAGAAAATAGACAGAATTGATTTGAGCATAAAGAATATGTAATCATTAAATTATATAGATATATCAACCTATGCATGAAGTTGTAACCCTTCCTTAAATGGGCAGATGTGTTTATTGAAATTTCCCTCCAATATGTGCCAATATGTGATGGCTCATAAATTGCCATTAATTTTGATCATGCATATTTGATTCTTTAAATTATTAGCTATTTGGTATTTATATGAGTTTAGCTAATCAAATTACTACGAAAGCATGGTGCATTTTAGAACTAGAGAGGGGTGATTTATCAACTCTTTCTATACGCATATCTATATGTGTAATTAGTACATTGAATCTACATAGTGCATTCGATGCATTGAAAATAGAAATTAATATAAACCCATATAAATCTAGGTTTGATATGTACCTCAAAACTATGAATCTCAACAATGCATATCCTAGATTCCCAAGATCATGTGAATGGCGTATAAATCAAATATTGGAAATCGAGTTATGAAACCTCAAACTTCCTAGCTTAGAAGTGGACGAGTCTTTGTTAGTATAATCAAAGGTCAAATGCCTTAGCTTGTGTGATTCATAGCTAATAAGTTATTTAGGATTGCACAATAAGCAATTGTAAAAAGAAGGAAGCATTTATTCAATTATTTGCCTTTGATAAATAATTGAATCCAAGTTTCCTTCGTTTTACAAGTTCATAATTAAGTTGACTATCATTCGGACCTTTCTAGTTACTATTTAGATTTCATATGTAAACTTCTTGCAACATACTCATTGTCCATATATGCAAAGATTCTCATCTATAAAACTAAACACCATAACAAATGGTAATCTTTATTTAAATCTATAGCTATCAAAGCTTAGAAGACATTTGGGGATTATATCCTCTAGATGATTTTTCAAGAATTTATTTTCTTTTATTATAATATATGAAAGATATCGCGTTCTTCTTATGTTAAGATAGAAAATGAAATCTTCATATCTTTAGATAATCGAATGTGTTAATGATAATATTTGTCTAACCTTTGAAAATGAAAATGTTAACATCTAAACTCAAAATTTAGGAGATTACTTATTATAGACTAGTACTTGATACAAAATCGAAACCGAAGAAGTAATCAATTATACATTGCTTTGTTAATGATATGTTCAGTAGTATCATTATCAAAAGTTATCATGAATGAAACAAAAATTAATACATATTACTCTAATATTGGTTGTTTCACTCTAATTTGCACCATGTTAAAAAATTCTACAATTTTGATAACCTTTAATGGCCTTCCCTAGTTGCATCACAATTCAAAAGACACAAGAAGAATCTTATATGTTCTATGATGGTATATAACACAAACAAATAAAGAAACCAATGCACCTACTTACATTAGCAAGACCTAATTGGATATGGTGTGCACAAAACCAATGAGCTTACCTTAACACTTTTACCTAACGCAATAAGCTAATAGCAACTATAGATCTTGCAATAGAATAGAACATGTAAACAAACCTAAATATAATGCTAATTATTCTAGTTATTTAGTGCACTAACTATGATGATATAATGACCTAAAGTGAATCAATGTATATTTGTTTTCATTCTTGGTACTTTATAAAATGGGAAAATTGGAGTCATGACCTTATCGGGGCCAATTCAAGACATATTCTAAATTCTTTAATTTTGGATAAATATCATAAATTACATGTTTTAGGTCTTGAACAACATTTTTTTAGGGTCAAAATCTCAATATCTACAATAAAGTGGATTTCATTGTTGTACAACTAGTCAAGAACTTTCCAAAGAGATAAAGAAGACTAAAAATGGAGTTTGCATGTGAAAGTTATGCTCTCAAGATGTTAAACATTGCTTTGTCCATCATAGTACCATTTGGAGGCCACATCAACTCCAATTACTCACACATTTGGATGTATCCAATAATAGATTTACAATCATATTTTAGAAAATCCAAAACCCAAACCTTAATCAAACAAAGGGGATACAAAACCCTAACCCTAAGGCCTAAGAGGAGGAGTTATAACCCACTTATAACCAATTTTCAAGGAGAGAAAGGGGTCCCATTCCTATTACAATAGTTTAATATCTCATATATGAGCAAGGTAAAGGGGAGACATAACATGTCATAATAGAGGAAGAACTCAACCTTGTAGAAATCCATATCGAGCCATGAAGTATTCTTTCTCCACAGTGACTTAGTTTTCCTATATTTGCATTGTATTTCCTGAGAATAATAAGATCAAGGCACATGACTTTGTTTCTAGCTAAATCTTTTCCCTCACAAGCTTCTCCAAGGTAAATTGTGTGTTCATGATGTTCATCAATGTCTTTTTAATCTTGTGCTTTTGATTTTATTTCTCAATTAGTTGAAAATAGATAGATGATGTGTTTTTAATATTGTTAAAGGTTTACACATTTGTAAATCATTGCACACCAAAGTATAATCTTGTTGTATTTACAGTAGCAATATTAAACTTTGTTGTGACAAACTATTGAGAAATTTTATTTGGGAGTTATAGTGGAATAGTTGTAATACATGTTTACCAAAATTAGAAAGTCTAAATTAGTGGGAAAACTATTGGAACATTGGGTTTCTTGGTAAACCTCACCTTGTTGGATCAAGGGAGTCGATTGTTCTTGAAAGTTGACCACCCACTAAATTTTGTTCATCAGTAACACATTCCGATTTCAGGTTAATTTTTCATGGACAGTTACAATCAACTTGATCCATGGTTGCTTGGTTTGGTGCTGATCCAGGTGGATATCGGTGGCCACCCACCTTTTCCAACTGGCTCAAAACAACTTTCTGGCAATTTTGGCAATTTACTATTTTTAGCAGGTTTTAACTTCCGGGGCCATTTTGAGGGCCTAAATAAAGGTTTTTCGAGATCGAGGTTCTCAATGATATCCAAAGGCATGATTGAGCCCCCAAAATGAATCTCCTCGATGATAGCTTTCCAATGAGCTATCATACGCCTAAAACAAAGATCATATGCAAAAGTTACAACCCCAGGAAGTTGATGTACTAACTTACCCAAACGGGGCCCACATCACTTTTGGCGCTTCATCTCCTAGGGTTAGGTTTTTGGATGTCTAAGACTTTTGGCATTCATGTTTATTGTAAAAAGGACTTCAAAGCCTCATTGTAATCATCTTCTTGCAAATGCGAGTAGCCGTCACATCTCTTCTCAGAGATAAGCTGCCACCATTCTAGCAAGTCTTTCACTCTGTATTTTTACAGTCTCTGTACATTTATTTGATTAATAGAAATCTTGTATTACTGTATATCTGTGTTTATGGTTGCATCTCTGATACATTTATGTTATATTATTGAATATCTACAATATCTCTGTGCATTTCTTTATTATATCTCCGCTCTCATTTCGTGCCAAAAATAATCTAGATCAGTGGTATCAGAGCAGGCTACTCTTGATCGTTTTTTCAGTGCATGTCCCTGACGAGGTCCGAGTATAGAAAGTTGGGTCTCGATCTTGTCTCTCTTGAAGACAATCGCTCTCGCACACCCAAGAAAACCTCAATGGTGGAAGAAAAGAAAAACGACGGAGCAGATGATCCTATCAATCTGTTGCTTGAGCAAGCTCTCACACGACAGAGGGATGAAATGATGGAGAATTTTGCCCACATCCTTCAACGCCTACCGATAGCATCAGGCTCATCTTCATCAAGCGGCCAGTTTGGAGGCACCTCACCTTTCAAGGTACAAGTTAACTTTTATATTCCTGTATTTGAAGGACAGATAGATGCAGAAGCCCTAGAAAAATGGTTAACTCTGCTAGAAGGTTATTTCTCTGTTCACAATTTTTCTGACAAAGAAAAGATCACCTTTGCACTCCTTAAAGCTCTCCCTCATGTCAAACATTGGTGGGAAACTTACTGGGAGCAAATTTCCACAGAGGAGTCTGGAATATACGGGGTCGATCCCACTTGGGATTTTTTTGTGGATGCGGTAAAGGAACAATATTACCCTGTTGGAAACTATGAGGACCAGTACATGAGATGGACCACATTGCAGCAAGAAAGGGGCCAAGCAGTTCCAAAGTTCACCAATACCTTCCATACCTTGCGCACCAAGCTGGGTATCAAAGACTCCGAGTGACATTTGGTTCTGAAATACTGTGGGTGACGCAGTGTCGCACCCGCAGGCACGCCTGCTCACACGATCTTCTCTTTCCTCGGCCCGAAGAACACTAACCGGTCCTTCTATTGCCCTATCGGGAAATATACACCCACAGATATCTTTGCGCGACTCCCCCTCTCTTTACTTATCGGGGAATCAGACTTCACAACCTTGCGAGGTTAGTGATCGAGCGTAGGACTCTCGAATCTCCGAGACCCAATATGAGTCAACGTTGACCCTTCCGTTCCTTTGTCAGGACTTTCTCTATCGGGATATCGGCACTCGCGGTGTCGAGAAACTCGATTCTCCGACTCCCGAGTCCCGATATGCCGAAAATTCGATGAGCTCGCGGCTTTGACTTTTCAACGGTCCCGTCACCTCGTCGGGATTTTGGACTTCGCGGGATCACGAATCCTGATGTCCAATGTTTCGGGACTTTACTTTTCCCGAACCCCGATACAGTGTGCTACCTGTCCACCACCAACTCCTGTGGCCCCACACTGTACTTGTAGCCGTCGGGATATCGCGTATCGCGATTTCGCGACTCCCGTTACCAAATCTTCGATTCCTTTCTTACGAAATCCCGATAGGCGATTTCACGAATAATCCAATGCCCCTGGCTGGCTTGGATCAACGGCTCTGCCCCTTCTGAGCTTTGAACACTATGGGAATATCTGCAGTATCCCCCTGCACCCCCGCGAGATCCAACGACTCATGGTGATTCGTTGATTTTCCCTGGAAGATATCGACCGCCCGTTCTTCCTTATGCAATCCACGAAATGACTAAGTGTTCTTCCACAGAACTTATCCACCTGCGTGCAAACTTGCGACGCTTCTTTCCAACCTTCAAGGCACAACTTTTCTACGTTGTCCTTCAACAAATTCGAAGGTCCTATCCCTCCTGATATTTTCCCCACAACCTCAAGTCCTTCAAGAAAACTCTTTCACGCACTCCTTGCGGCAAACCTTCAACAACATCGAAGTGTTGAAGTCACTTGACTCTACGCACACCTGCAGCAGCAGTCTGTCAAATGCTTCACTCAGGTTCGCAACCCTGAGACTTTTACCCGGCCTGTGCACTCCTTGCACGACTCTTGTGCCCAACTGCACTTCTGGATGAATGAGAACAAAAACTATCTCTATCTAAACCCTCTGTCAACGCACTTCTTGCGGACACTTCAACTGCACTCCTTGCAGGAATTCTTTGGCTCAAATAGAGAAACAATTGAAACTCATTCCATCTCCCTCTCAGAATTCAATTCATACATGAAATCACATACACAGCATATAAAAGCAAATGTATAACAAGAAGCAAATGTTCATGAGCCTATCATTCAACACCAATACACATAGAACAACACAAACCATGAATTTGAATCAAATCTTTCTATTAATTCAAATGTCTGTACATGGGTGTTTTTACACATCTCTTTGCTTCTTCTTGCTCCAAATGCTTCTGAATAATGTTACAATGCACAATGAGGGTGTCTATATCCCGTTTCCCTCTTGTGCTCTACAACTGTCTAGTCTAGAATTAAATTCTATCTACTTTACATTAACTATTTTAAATGTCGTCTACCTATTAAGGACGAGAGTTATCTGCTCAAGGTCCATTTACAATATACAAGTGTGCCTCATCTTAATGGCTCATTTAAGATTTGCGCAACAATTCCAAAGTGTTTTCAAAATTTGTGTTGGCTTGTCCAGCTGTCCTTTGCTTCCGCGTTGGCTCGCTTGATGTGTTTGCGATGCTCCTGCATCATACTCCCTCGCTTGAAAACTTTCATGGGATCCTGTCCATGAGCTCCTGAATGGTCTGTCCATGCTTCTGTATCTCAGCTTCAGTCTCCCAGCTGGCATCTTCAACTTGATGGTTCTTCCACTTGACCAGATACTCAAAATATTGTTTTCGCCTGGTCCTCTTACTCACTGTCTTGTCCAGTATGAATTCCATCTGTGGCTTCTCTGCAACTGGAATTTGCTTCGTCCACTGGATCACTGGCTTCTCATCTCCAGTCTTTGCTTTTCCATCTCTGTATGGGTACAAATATGAGACATTGAATATCGGAGAAATTCCGATCCCATCGGGTAGTTCAATCTCATAAGCATTGTCCCCAAATTTTCTCAAGACCTTGCATGGCCCAATTTTCTTCATCTTCAACTTATTGTATGCTCTTCTCACGAACCTTTCTTTCCTCAAATGTACCAGAACCAGATCACCAACCTCGAACTGAAGTTGTCTCCGATGTTTATCTGCTCTGCGCTTGTATTTCTGACTTGAATTCCGCAACCGCTCCTTCACCTGGCTGTGAAGTTCCTTCATCGCCTCAAAGAATTCCTATGCACTAGTGCTCCTAGTAGCAGGCTGTCTTGAATCTCTCAGTTTAGAAATTCTCCTCAGCTGCATGCCATAAACAACCTGAAATGGACTCTGGCCTGTGCTACGATTCACTGAGTCATTGTACGCAAATTCTGTCCGTGGTAATATATTGTCCCAACTGCTGTGGTGCTCTGTCACCAAGCTTCTCAGCAAGTCTCCCAGACTTCTGTTGACCACTTCCATCTGTCCATCCGTCTGAGGATGATAAGTTGAACTAAACATCAAATTAGTCCCCAGCTTCTTCCATAAGGTCCTCCAAAAATTCCCTATAGATTTCGTGTCTCTATCCGAAACTATACTTTTCGGCAACCCATGAAGTTGAATGACCACTTTGAAGAGAAGATTTGCAATGTGAGTTGCATCACTGGTCTTCTGACATGGGATGAAGTGTGCCATCTTGGAAAACCTATCCACTACCACAAAGATTGAATCAACACCTCTTTGTGTCCTTGGCAACCCCAATACAAAATCCATTCTTATCACATCCCACGACCTTTCTGGTATGGGCAACGGTTGATAAAAACCTGCATTCTTCTTTCTTCCCTTTGAATGCTGGAAAATTCTGCATCTGTCTACAAATCTTTTGACATCCACTCGCATTCCCGGCCAAAAATATGACTCATTCAATTTCGCGAATGTTTTGTCATGACCGAAATTTCCTGCCAATCCACCACTGTGTTTCTCCTTCAATAGATTCTCCCTCATGGAGCATTTTGGAATACACAGTTGATTGCCTCTGAACAAAAATCCTCCCTGGATCATGTATTCTATCCACGAGCTTCTGTCTCTGAGAACTGGATTCTCAGCTGCTTCATACGCTTCCTGAAAATCTGGATCATCTGCGTACATATTCTTGAGATCATCAAAACCTAAAGTGCGGACTCTGAACTCCTGCACAACAAACACTTCCTGCTCAAAGCATCAACAACTTTGTTAGCAGTACCAGAAATATGTTTAATAACAAATGTGAAATTCTGCATATACTCAACCCATTTTACATGTTTCTGATTCAACTTCTCCTGTTGTGTCACAAACTGCAGTGCATGATTGTCACTGTACAATACAAATTCTTTGGGTATCAAGTAATGCCTCCATTTCTTTAATGCCTGTATGATAGCATAAAACTCCTTATCATACGTGGAGTATTTCAATTTCGCTTCATTTAGCTTCTCGCTGAAATATGCTATCGACCTATCTTCTTGACTCAAGACTGCCCCGATTGCAAATCCGCTTGCATCGCATTTCACCTGAAATGTTTTCTGGAAATCCGGCAACACCAAAACCGGTTGTTTCGTGATCTTCCTTTCCAACAGATTGAAACTATTTTCATCTTCTTCTGTCCAGTGAAAAGACTTATGCCGCTTCTTCACTGTATCCATCATCGCTACACTAATTCCACTGAAATTCCTGATGAATTTTCGGTAGAAACTAGCCAAACCATGAAAACTTCTCACCTCGAATACATTCCTCGGTGATGGCCAATTCTTGATCACTTCCACCTTATCTGGATCCATCCTCAACTCATTTGTCGAAATAACAAATCCCAAATAAATGAGTTATGTCTTCATGAATGAGGACTTCTTCATATTAATCAACAACTTCTCCTGCTGTAGTTTCTGCATCACTGTAGCCAAATGCTTCAAGTGCTCTGCCACTGATTTACTATAAACCAGTATGTCATCCAAGTATACGATGACAAATTTCCCGATGAACTCCCTCAGGACTTCGTTCATCAACCTCATAAAGTTACTTGGCACATTTGTTAAGCCAAACGGAATAACAAGCCATTCATACAAACCCTCGGTTGTTTTGAATGCTGTCTTCCATTCATCGCCTTCTCTCATGCGAATCTGGTGATATCCGCTTTTCAAATCAATCTTTGAAAAGTACCTTGCTCCGCTCAAGAAATCCATCAGATCATCCATTCTTGGCAATGGAAACCTTTACCTGATGGTTATCTTATTGATCGCCCTCGAGTCGGTACACATCCTCCAGCCTCCATCTTTCTTCGGACTGAGTACTGTTGGAACAACACACAGACTCAAGCTTTCCCTGACTAACCCTTTGTCCAACAACTCCTGGACTTGCATTTTAACCTCCTCATTCTCCTGCGGCGTCAATCTGTACGCAACTTTATTTGGCAAACTAGCTCCTGGTATGAGATCAATATGATGACTCACACTTCTGACCAGTGGCAACGAACGAGGTAGTTCGTCCACTATAATGTCAGCGAACTCTTCCAACAGTTCCTGAACTTCATCCGGTAAATCATCCACTCTTGTACTAGTCAGAACAATCTGCGGCTTCCTGACCACAAAGAATTGTGGATCCTCCTTTTTCTTAACCTCGGTAAGAAGTTCCTTTCCACTCATGAGAAGTACTGTGTTGCTTACTTCTGGCTTCACCTCCTTATCCTTTATCGGAAGCAACATGTGTGTCCTCCCATTTTTCTCTAGGGTGTATGTGTTCATTCTCCCATCATGAATCACATTTATGTCATATTGTCTACCCAACAATAGATGAAAAACATCCATGGGAATAACATCACATAAGATCTTATCATTATATCCACCTATCTTGAATTCAACCAAGCATTGTTTAGTAACAGTTACCTGGTGTCCTTTCTGTAGCCACGAAACTTTGTATGGGCTTGGATGATCAGTCGTCTCCATCTCCAGCTTCTCTACCATCTCCGTAGATACGAGATTATCTGTGCTACCACTGTCTACAATGACCTTGCATACCCTGTCCTTGGTCTTACAAGCAGTCCTAAAGAGTTTGGTCCTTTGGACTGAACTTTCCACCTCCTTCTCGGGTGTCAAAAGGACTTTTCGCATCATGAGCGATCTTCCACCTTCAACGTCTTCAGCCTCAACATCCCGCCTCTATGCTTCGGTGATGTGAGCTTCTCCAATGTCCTTCTTTTTCTCTGGACACTCGTAAGACTTGTACCCGTTCTTTCTGCATGTGAAGCATGTGATTACTCCACCTCTTCCTCTTCCTCTGCCTCTAGTACGAGGAAAAGTGTTGTTGTCAGCATAATCTCCTCTCTGTTCATTATGTTTCCCTCTATGTTCAACATATGGCCCCCGTTGTGAGGTTCCACCTCTCTCTACATGAGTCTGAGGTTTCTTCCATTCCTCCTTGGGCTTCTGGTATTTGTCCTGGGCAACTGCTTTGCCTCTGGGCTGACTTCTGCCTCGACCCCTCTGACTCTGTTTTTGGCTCAGCTTCTCTTCAAATTTCAGAGCCATCTGATAAGCATCTTCCACCGTTCAGATGGTTACCATGCTCATCTCATCCTGGATATCATATCTCAGGCCATTCATGTATTTGGCAACTTTTTCATCATCGCTCTCCCGATGACCTGCCCTGATGTTCAGTTGATAGAATTCCTCAGTGTATTCTTTCACTATCATCAGCTTCTGTCTCAGGTTCTGCATTCTCCTGAATAGAGTAATTTGATAATCCCTGGGGATGAATTTCGCCTTCATCTTCGTGATCATCCTGTCCCATCTCTTGATCTTCTGCTTGCCCTTGCAGTGCCTGTCAGCTTGTAGTTCATCCCACCACAATGTTGCATGTCCTTTTAAGCGTGTAACAACATGCTTGACTTTCTTGTCCTCTTCGACATCTTCATAGTCGAAGTAAGCATCCAGAGCTCTAATCCAATATAGTAGCTCCTCTGCATCCAAGTTTCCCTCATAAATTGGAATGTCCATCTTTTCTCTTGCACCCATCCTGGCAATAGCTTTGATCAAACGCTCGTTTGATGCATCTCTGGCTGTAACTTCCTCCTCTCGTTCAACCTCTATTTCATTATCGGAATCACTTAGATCCCCTGCACTAGTTGTGCGTATTTGCGCTGTCTCCATGTCCTCGAGTCTTGCTCAAAGGTCTCTCATCTGTCTCTCTATGTCTGGATCAATTATCTTCCTGCCTCTTCTTCTCTGCACTTCCCTATCCTCTGGATCAGGTGACTGCCTATCTCTCCTTGGCGGCATGGCGAATTCTCCTCTTCTCTGCTACAGAAAGAAATGAACAATCTGTCTTAGCTCTGATACCACTTGACATTGTGTATTAGAGTACTCCTTACCTCTTATGCCTTCCTCGCCTGAAATATACAGACAAGAATATGAAGCTCTGATACCAAACTGACGCAGTTTCGCACCCACAGGCACGCTTTCTCACAGGATCTTCTCTTTCCTTGGCTTGAAGAACACTAACCAGTCCTTCTATTTCCCTATCGGGAAATCTACACCCACAGATCTCTTTGTGTGACTCCCCCTCTCTTTACTTATCGGGGAATTGGACTTCACAACCTTGCGAGGTCAGTGACCGAGCGTAGGACTCTCGAATCTCCGAGACCCGATATGAGTCAACGCTGACCCTTCCGTTCCTTTGTCGGGACTTTCTCTATCGGGATCTCGGCACTCGCGGTGTCGAGCAACTCGGTTCTCCGACTCCCGAGTCTCGATATGCCGAAACTCCGATGAGCTCACGACTTTGACTTTTTAACGGTTCCATCACCTCGTCGGGATTTTGGACTTCGCGGGATCGCGAATCCTGATGTCCAATGTTTCGGGACTTTACTTTTCCTGAACCCCGATACAGTGTGATACCTATCCACCACCAAATCTTGTGGCCCCACACTGTACTTGTAGCCGTCGGGATATCGCGTATCGCGATTTCGCGAATCCCGTTACCAAATATTCGATTCCTTTCTTACGAAATCCAGATAGGTGATTTCGCGAATAATCCAATGCCCCTGGCTGGCTTGGATCAGCGGCTCTGCCCCTTCTGAGATTTAAACACTATGGGAATATCTGCAGTATCCCCCTGCACCCCCACGAGATCCAACGGCTCACGGTGATTCGCTGATTTTCCCTGGAAGATATCGACCGTCCGTTCTTCCTTATGCAATCCACGAAATGAATAAGTGTTCTTCCACAGAACTTATCCACCTGCATGCAAACTTACGACGCTTCTTTCCAACCTTCAAGGAACAAATTTTCTACGTTGTCATTCAACAAATTCAAAGGTCCTATCCCTCCGGAGCTTTTCCCCATGACCTCAAGTCCTTCAAGAAAACTCTTGCACACACTCCTTGCAGAAAACCTTCAACAACGTCGAAGTGTTGAAGTCACTTGACTCTGCGCACACCTGCAACAACAGTCTGTCAAATGCTTCACTCAGGTTCGCAACCCTGAGACTTTTACCCGGCCTGCGCACTCCTTGCACGACTTCTGTGCCCAACTGCACTTCTGGATGAATGAGAACAAAAACTATCTCTATCTGAACCCTCTGTCAATGCACTCCTTGTGGACACTTCAACTGCACTCCTTGCAGGAATTCTCTGGCTCAAATAGAGAAATAATTGAAACTCATTCCATCTCCCTCTCAGACTTCAATTCATACATGAAATCACATACACAACATATAAAAGAAAATGTATAACAGGAAGCAAACATTCATGAGCCTATCATTCAACACCAATACACAGAGAACAACACAAACCATGAATTTGAATCAAAGATTTCTATTAATTCAAATGTCTATACATGGGTGTTTTTACACATCTCTCTGCTTCTTCTTTCTCCAAATGCTTCTGAATAATGTTACAATGCACAATGAGGGTGTCTATATCCCATTTCCCTCTTGCGCTCTACAACTGTCTAGTCTAGAATTAAATTCTATCTACTTTACATTAACTATTTTAAATGTCGTCTACCTACTAAGGACGAGAGCTATCCTCTCAAGGTCCATTTACAATATACAAGTGCGCCTCATCTTAATGGCTCATTTAAGATTTGCGCGACAATTCCAAAGTGTTTTCAAAATTTGTGCTGGCTTGTCCAGCTGTCCTCCGCTTCCGCGTTGGCTCGCTTGATGTGTTGGCGATGCTCTTGCATCAGTGGGTCTCTACACAGATACATCTAGACTGAAATGGATTTTATGGACATCTCATCACTCGGTGCTACTTATTGATATGCTGTTAAAATTGAGCAGAAATTTAAGCACCAGAACAAATGAGAGTTCGTGTCTGCAAATCTGCAATAACCAAAGTATGACAAAGACGACCCTAACAAACAATTTCCCGAAAACCAGTCCAAGAGATAGGAAAAGAAGGGTCACGGGAAGACAAAGAAGGACACTGGAAAATGGTGCGAGTTCCACAAAAGAACTTGACACGACAATGATGAATGTATCTCAAAACAATCATTAGTGGCCGAGATCAAAGACAAAGAGCTAAACCTTGATTCAGAAAATGATTCTGAAAATAATTCTGAAAATAATGGTAAAGGACAGATCATTGACGCGGACCCCACTGCTATTGTCGCTACCACAACAATTCAACCAGAAGAACCAATAGATCCTGAAGAGGGGGAGAGCCTTTTTCATTCACAGATGTGGTTGAAGGGGACCCCGATGCATTTTATTGTTGATAGCGGAAGCTAGAAGAACCTGATCTCAGCAGAGGTCGTCAAACAGTTGGGATTGTTGACAACACCACACCCGCAACCATACAACATTGGGTGGCTTCGCCAAAGACGAGATCTCTGTGTCAGCCAACAGTGTCGATTATCATACGACATCCAACCCTTCAAGGATGAGGTATTATGTGATGTTGCCCCACTGGATGTCTGTGATGTGCTCTTGGGCCAACCATATATGTGGAGACGCCATGTTGTTTATGAGTCTCGACCCCGTAGTGTCATTGTTACTTTGGGGGGTCATCTCTACAGAATACCAGAGGTAGTTTTGACTACTGTTCCACCTAAAAAGTGTCGCAAGGTAGTATCTCATACTGCAAAATTCAACTTCTTCGCAATCTGTTCAAAAGGAGAACAAAAGGACACTGCAACCGCTACAGCCTTGCCCCAAGCACCTTCTATCCAACAGAAGCAGGTTGAAAAGTTTGCATCAAAGCACAAATATTCCTTATACACACCGTCCTCTCATGTATCTCGACTTGTTGAATAGCCTCAACCTCAATAGGTTCATGATAGACTTCCACAAACTGAGCAGGTCAATGTCTCCAGCAAGACAAGCAGCTCACCAAGATGCAGAGTCAACAAACGCTTTTCCTTCTCCCCCGGGAACTCAACGCAATGGAGACCATTGCTTCCTAAGGAGGGAGGATTGATCCAGGTAGATATCGGTGGCCACCCACCTTTTCCAACTAGCTCAAAACAACTTTCTGGCAATTTTGGCAATTTACTAGTTTTAGCAGATTTTAACTTCCAGGGCCATTTTGAGGGCCTAAATGAAGGTTTTTCAAGATCTAGGTTCTCAATGATATTTGAAAGCATGATTGATCCCCCAAAATAAATCTCCTCTATGATACATTTCCAATGAGCTATCATATGCCTAAAACAGAGATCGTATGCAAAAGTTACGACCCCAGGAAGTTGATGTACTAACTTACCCAAACGGGGTCCACATTACTTTTGGCGCTTCATCTCCTAGGGTTAGGTTTTTGGATGTCTAAGACTTTTGGCATTCTTGTTTATTGTAAAAATTCCTTCAGAGCCTCATTGTAATCATCTTCTTGTGAATGAGAGTAGTCGTCACATCTCTTCTCAGAGATAAGCTGCCACCATTCTAGCAAGTATTTCACTCTGTATTTTTACAGTCTCTGTACATTTATTTGATTAATAGAAATCATGTATTACTGTATATCAGTGTTTATGGTTGCATCTCTGATACATTTATGTTATATTATTGAATATCTGCAATATCTCTGTGCATTTCTTTATTATATCTCCGCTCTCATTTTGTGCCGAAAATAATCCGGATTAGGTGCATATCCAAACTTGTTTATAGATGGTCCCTCAGATTGGTCTATCATCATCAGATCATGAAGATCATTTTTTCTTCAGTGCAATGGTGTCTTTAGACACCACCATTTCTTTTGTATCCTCTGTTCTCCTTTGTGGTTATTTTCCTATCCCAACATGGTATCAAAGTTGTTGGTTTTGTGATCTTGGGTTCATTGAGAAAGCATGAATGAGCTTGAGACAATGGTGAAGTCGTTATGGATTGATCTCTATTGAGGTTCGTGATCCTGGGTTCTGCAGAATATGAGTGAGTTTCATTAGATGTTGTTGGTTTTTCATGGTGAATTGTGATTTTTGTCTTGTTGAGTTCGATCATCACATGCCTTATTGATTTTGTGTAATTTCGTTATACACTAGCCACTCCATTGAGAGATATGGTGACTTGTCCATTGACAAAGACAATGCATTGATTCCAATGAGAGATCGATCAAAGTAGTTGTAGAAGGATCACTAGATCAATTGACTAGACCATCATGTTGATTAGATGATATGTGGGAAATTTGATCAACTCATGGATCTCGCGTGTGATTGATGGGTGATCGATGGGTGGCTCTACATTATTTTTTTGTTGTGTAGTACACTAGAGCTATCAAACCTGTGTTAAGGGAATCATTTTCTCTAACTCTCCTAAACGTGTTTCTCATTTGTGGGCTATGATTTTCCCAATCCCTTGTTATCTGGAGGTTTCTTTCCCCTTTCGTGAATTGTATTGATTTACCATTGACAAAATTGAGACTTGACTCACATTTTATCACCCGAATGGTGGCTCATATGTTCAACCGAGACTTGATTGAAGTCGATCGACCAAAAATCAGCCATATCCCTCTTCTCGACTCGACTAGAGATCCTCCCTCAATCAACCCAAATCTTATTATTGATTGGCAGAAGGGTTCATTCAACTGGTGTATCTCGACGAACAAGAGACTTGAATACTATTTTGATTCCTCGGTTCATGGTGTGTCGTTCACTAATACCTCGACTCGATTGGAGGATTATCTAACCAATGATCAAATCAAACCAATGATTCGATTGGTGGCCCGACTGAATCTGCATTTTGTGTTCTAGCTTGACTTCCTTCCTTTCTTGTTTGACTATGTTGATATTATGGTAGTTGCGGGAGGTATTTACCTCCACGTGTAAACATAACGAGAATATAATATTCCAGGAAGCAATAAGAAACCCTAATGAGTTGGATAATAACCATATAAGACAAGTCGGCTCAAGAGGATAATTTGTATTAGGTTATTAGCCTCCAAGAGAAGAAGTTGGCCAAAAGAAATAATATATACTGAGTAAATAGGTACCCAGAATGAGAAGTCGGCCCAGGAAGTTAGCCATAATTAGTATAAATATAGGAGGCCAGTCTTCATTTTGGCAGGCATTCTCAGAACTGCAGAGCTCACTTGTGCACACTACAGTTAGCCAGTTTTGTGTGCAATTCTGGAGGAGAGCTGCCATTGCAGCTAGCAGGTTACGTTTTGGCTTGAACTATCTTTTGGTTATGGTTTGGACTATCTGATCAACTCTTGTTTAGTGTGCTATCCTTGGAGAAAGGTGTTCTACCCTTTGTTTGGCTATCTAGCCTAGGGTTTGCTTTCAGAGTGATTCTCTGTCAAGGTTAAGGTGCTCGGAGAGTGGCTTCGGCCTATGGTTGGGTGAAAATGGAGATATTGTCTATGGTAAAATGAGCACATCCATCATATTCTAATAGGTTATGGGCCCACACCTCCTTCATTCAGTCTAATCACTGGAAGGGAGCATAGCCATAAGGATATTAAGCTCGTTAAAGAACTACCGCTAGGGTTTCTAGTAGGAGCAGTCACCAAAGCACTGTCACTAGGGTTACTAGCAGGTTCAGTTGCAGAAACCGAAACCCTCTCATTGAGGCACCTTAAGTGAAGGGATTGACCTAATTTCCAGATAGATCAGTGCGCCCTAGCCTAGCGCATCCCCTAGTACTCTCAGCAAGCCAAGACGTCAAGTTTAAGTTTTTGGTAAAATCTAGGGTTGACCAAGTCAAAGAAGCCATGACTTACTCTATGAAGTCAGAAAACAAGTTATATGGAGCTTATAACTTCAGAGTGTGGAAGACAAGGATTGACCTCATCCTTGCCAAGAATAAAGTGTTGGATATAGTGAAAGAAAAGATCGCGGAACCAAAATTTGAAGAAGGTAAAGAGAAGGAACATCAATACATTGCAGTTATGGCGAAGTTCAAAGACGGTGACATCAACGCCATGAGTATCATAGTGGACTCTATAAAATACCACTTGATACCCTACATCTCCCATCTTGACTCATCGAAGAAGATGTACGATGCCCTAACAAACCTCTTCTCAGTCAGAAACATTGGACAAGTAATGAGTCTGAAGAATGAGCTACGTGACATGAAGATGAATGATGATGACAAAATAACATCATACTTTGTGAGAATCTCTCAGTTAAGAGATCAACTACAAGCTATTGAAGAGATCATTTCGAAGAGGGAATTGGTAAAAATAGTATTCAATGGTCTTCCCAAGACCTGGGATGCATTTGCCACAAGCATGAACACAAGGAAGGAGTATCCTACATTTAAAGAACTTTGGACTTGCTGTGCTCAAGAAGAATCAAGGATCAGTGAAAAAGAGAAACCCCAAAAGAAGTACGATGGTCAAGATTTCACAGTAAGGTTCAAGGATTTCAGGAACAAAAAGAAGTTTGGTTCCAGGAAGAAAACAAATCAAGAGAAATATATGTCAAGGATACAATGATTCAATTGTCAAAAGTATGGTCACTACAAGGATCATTGTCCCAATTTAAATAAAAGGAAGGAAACACACGAAGCATCAGTTTCCGAAGAAAGGGAACCCTCAAAGACAACCAAGCAGGATAAAGAAGACTTCTTCCTCTAAATACAAGGTAACAATATTCTTCATAGTTCTTGTACATATCTTGTTTTCATAGTCTCTATACATATCTTAGAAGATAATATGTTCCAAGAATAACTATACCTATGGAAGAAAAACAAGATAAGGATTGCTATCATTATGACTACAAGTCAGAGAATACACATGAAAAGAATGAAGTACATCAAACAAATCATGTGGAAGTTATTACATAAGTAAAAACTGCAAGATAAGACGAAATCAACAATCAAGAAGAAATTAGAGAAAGACTTATGACACCTTATAGAAGGAAATAAGGATGCAGACGGAAGCGTGGATTATGTTATATGTAGGGAGCCGATTATATAAAAGAAAAACACACACTCATACATGAAGCAAGGTTTAGGAGGGAGCTAATCCTATGAAGATGATGAAGTATATATCCATGGTAGCAACCTGTTGATGGGCGAAATTGACCGTCCGTCAACTGGGAGAGTGGAACCGGTCCGGGGTTGTCTAAATAACCCAAGCCGTTTGGAATGGACCACCC
Source organism: Picea engelmannii (assembly GCA_009831015.1). Classification (NCBI taxonomy): domain Eukaryota; kingdom Viridiplantae; phylum Streptophyta; class Pinopsida; order Pinales; family Pinaceae; genus Picea; species Picea engelmannii. The sequence continues at coordinate 242,202 of ML787813.1, read as the reverse complement.
TGACGAGTTTAACGGCTCCGTTGGCCGCTCTAAGGTCTTTCAAGAAAACCAAAGAGA
>ML787813.1:161819-193995 GCA_009831015.1 Picea engelmannii | reverse complement strand
ATAGCCATATTTTTACTTTCAACATTTCTTGCCACCTTAAATGCATTCTCCAATGATTTGGGTTCCCAAAGGCGAACCTCATGTTGAATGTTATCCTTTAAAGTTCCTATGAATACATCAATCAAGTGCTCATTTGGAATATATGTTACCTTTATATACAATCTTTGGAAGTTCTCAATGTGCTCGGTAACTGAATCCTTTTGCTTGAGATTTATCAATTGGCTAAAGAAGGTATTGCTCCTTGTATCCTCATAGTGTGCTATCATTTCTTTCCTAAAAATTTTCCAAGTGATGAGTGATTTCTGAGAAAAAAACCATCGATACCATACAAATTGATTGGGTTCTAAATATAAAGAAGAAATTCGTACCTTTTGTGTATGTGGCACATTATGTAGATCAAAGAATTGCTCCATATGAAGTATCCATGTGATTGGGTCCTTGCCACCAAACTTCCTCATATCGATCTTAGGAACGTGGTTGGTCTTCATCCCAAAGTTGGAGTTTCTCCATTCTTGATTCACCTTCCTTGTTTCCTCATCATGAATTTCATGGGATACATTTTCACTTTCATTTGTCCTCTCTATTAGGAAATTTTTCAATCCTTCCATGATCTCCCCTTTTAAACCATCCATCTTAGTATCCAACTTAGCTTCCATTGAATCCATCATCTCTTGTAGCTCATCTTTGGTTACTGTCTTCCTTTGTAAATCATTTATGTCCCTATGCATTTCTTCACCTTCACCAAGAGTCCATGTAGGATTGTCTGGAGGCTTATTTGGTGTAGAAGTTCCCTTTTTTGGTGGCATGTTGGCCAAGTATCACTTTAAACCTTGATTTTGAGGTGGTTCTGCTAGACAATCTTCCTTTTATTATATCTCCCAAATTTCGGCCCTTCTGAGTATGAAATCTTATTTTTTGTACGTCTCTGATATTTCTTCTCTTCAATTCCAGAGGTCTAATAAAAATTGGATGTGCCAAGTGGAATTTATGATAAATTCCCCACAAGTTGCTGATTTTTTTCCTTTCCAGAAGATTTCACTTGTATAGCGTGCCCCGCACAAAATAATTGATATACAATTCTGAAACTTGTACCAAAACTACTAAGAGATGTCCACTATCCAAGGCAACTAGTCTCACTCAATTTGGATACTCTAGGAAGAATTTATTATTGTTTTACCCGGAACACCTGCTTGAGACTAGTCAATAGGACTAGTCAGATACCCTATCTTCCACAGGGTGTATCTACAAATTTAAGATGACCCAGAAGCTAAAATTTCTACCATAGATAAATTTCTAATTTCTGAGAATATCCTGTAGAGTTTAGGGTCTGAAACGTTACAGAAACAATTTTATAGCGAAAATTCCGCAATGACTCAATTCAGGATGATTCCAAAACCCTATATTAAAAAGGATGTATATCCGAAAGTATAATCCCTCAAGAGATGAAATTTTAATCCAACGTACCTTGCTCCGTCTACTAAATATCCTCCAAGTCATTCCTTCTGAATCATTGCAGAAAAAAAGTTATAGAGAAAATTTCACGGTGTCTTAGATGTAGCAGTGAAACCCCAAGACCTTGAGCTTTGATACCATATGTTAAGAACCAAATATCAATATAGCATAGAAAAACCTCAAAATAAGTAGTCAACGCCTTGAAAAAGAGAGAATTTTAGATAATAAGCCTCTTTGAGAGGGAAACCTCCTTTTACCCTACACAAATGTTCAAGTACAAGATGTTTCCAAATGAAAATGTCTCCTTAGTATATATAGGAGACTAGGAGGTATAATTACAACTAATGGAATAAATCTGACATAAATAAAATAAAATTACTAATGTAATGTGCCCCAATTAAGGGGTAATGAGACAATATTAGGGCTTAAGATAAATTCTCTAATTGCAAGTCTGCTACATCAAGTTCTTGCATAAGATCCTCCACTTCTTGGTTCTTGGATGACAAGGCATCATGCAAGGATATGATCTCCTCTTGTATTCCCTTTGCAGAAGCCTCTCGTGCTCAGAATTCCTCGACACTGAGCTCCAACGAGTGGCAACCATTCTGTAACATAATATGTATGAAGTCTTTGACAACCAACAATAAGTTTTCAACTATCTCAGCACTGTATTTAGCAGTAAAATCAACATGATATGTGGTTTGAGGAGGTTGAGAAATGTTTGATGCTAACCTTTTGCCACTAGTTACTACAATTACATGCCCTTCAGAATGTGATATATCTACATCCTTACTATTCATATTCTCAAGTTCTTCCATGGCACTGCTGAAAGAATCATGAAGGATGGTAATACTTCTATGTAACATACCAATCTCAACATCCTTATGTTTTGTGAGATCATCGAGAGGTCTTGTATTTTTCTTTAGAGATTCAAAAGATTCCGCCAAATGTGTAACTTCCTGCAATGTAATCTGCAAAACGTGTGACACACCTATAGACATAATTCAACTCTTTGGATACCCACTACGATGCTTACAATACTCTCTTGGTAACAAAAGAATTGTAGATCTTTAATGGCTTCAATAACACCCTTTGTGGTAGACACCATATGGGTTGGGTATGTTATTTACATGTAGCATTTTGGATGTGATTGCAAACAAATATTTTCAAGGTGCATTCATGCAACAATCCCCCAACATTATCAAATTCCCCATAGTAATTTGGAGCAGAAAGAATGGTGACCATTTTATCTGGGCAATCCAAGTTCTGAAGCTCTGGTTTGACTTTAATAGGACTGCACATGTTTGAGACATATATCTCCAATGATTTTGGTGTATTCCCTATGTCCCTTGATTTAAAACGAGATATTGTATTACCATTCAACACTGTCTCAGAAACGAATAAAGATTCTGGTACAAATGAGACATTCTTCACAGAGCTTGTCTCAAGCAAATCTACATCTTGTACTTTCTTTAACCTTTTGAATACAAAAGTGGAAAATTCTGTTCTTCTTTTCTTTTCTTTTCAAGTCTATAGGTTCAAGTCTATTTTTGTTTGTTCAAGTCTCTTCATTGTTTATTCAAATCTATTTTTGCTTGTTGCACCATGTAGTAATAGAGTGCCATAAAATAGAGTGCCAACCATCTGCTTTGTCATCTTACTACCTTATCCAACAATGACATAAATGTCATCATAGGCAATGTCTCTCATCTAATTGACACCAGTGCCATTCTCATCTATTTGACATCAGTGCCAATGCCATTAATGCCAACCTGTAATGACATATTTCCAACAACCATCTGCTTTTTCATCATAGCCAATGTTGCTAGATTTTTGTTGTAGATCACTATGCATAGTCTAAAAGTGAGGGAAGGTTCACTAATTGGGCATGCCATATCCTTGATTGCACCATTTGGTACCAGAGCAAGATTTGAAGCTCTAGGAGAGTGATGTAAGTGAGAGGAAGTATCAAATAATATAAGATAATATAGGTAAGATAATTTTATAAATGTCCAACAAACGACCACAAAGGTTGTTCAATGAGATCCGAGACTCTCTTGCATTCTTTGAAGAGTACAAGTCCCCATATGGAACCGGGATTTACCCCTCAAAATGAAGTGCCAATTTTTGAGACAATCCTTTCAACAATATAGATCTGAATATGAACTTGGGTGGAAGACTAAGTAGGACACTTAACATGATTGATATCTTTGGCATGTCCTTTTGAAGATCTATTGGTTAAGGGTTAGATTCTGTTTGTTGAAAATGATAGTGTACTGTTCTAGTTTCCTTTTGGTCATATTGATGATTACTCTTTCTAACTTTGTGGATTCTTCTATGGCATTAAAAATGTGACTTATAAAGTCAACATAGAATAGTTGTGCTGGTTGTTGGGATTGTTCAAAGAGTATCATATGGGTGTCTTCTTGCAGCTTTATAAGAATTTGGGATTCATTTCCAGACTTCTACATAAATACTGTTGGTTGTTGATGGAATTTTAGGCCTGGTATTCACTCTATATTCAAACAAGTCAATGTTTATTAGGCCTTTTAATCATGTACTCTAGTGATAATTTTGCAATTTGGATTGGTGGAATTGAGTAATTTTCCAAATGCTGCTACTTAATTCGGATGGTTACTAAATTTGTCACAAAAGTAGAGGTGCTTATTATTTGGCCAGAAATTGCTTAGAATCGGTTAAATAAAGAATATTCAACTTCATAAATTCCTCACCGAGGAAAGTGTCAGAAATGGTCTCAATGCAAATAGATACAAGGAATATAAAACTATTGTCAAGGATACTAGAATAATGCCTCCAAGAAAATCTAATATCCATATCCACTATGGTGAAAAATCATTGATGAGGTATGCCTCATAGAAACATGGAATAATACTAAAAGAGGAAAATAATTAGCTATCAGTAGGTGCAATTCTTATAGGTCAGTTGGAAGGCCATTGGAAAACATCAATAACTACATGATATCCTCAGAGGAGGCAGAGGAGTTAGGGCATTCCACACTTTGATACAACCACAAAAGAATGTAAAAGGGAATTTTTTTCATCAAAGCATGGAACCCATGATCAAAACAGATGATTAACTCTCAAGGTGGGTAGGCTTTGATTGCAGTTACTCGTGATAGTTTGCTTGCTAGAAATTTAATAACTTCAAACCATATATTTGTTGATAAATTCCATATGCAACAGTTGCAATTGTTCTCTTCTTCATGAGTACCAATGACAACAATTGTAAAAGTGCCTATGCTAATAAGTCCTCTCTGGATTGGCAAGTATTTGTTTAGCATGGTTTTACCAACAGGTTTGAACTGCACAAATTTGAGAAAAGAAAGTAGTTGCTTGCATGTTATTGGTTTCTTCCCCTAGAACATATTATGGTATCCAATTATAGGTTATTGATGCACCATGGTTGATATTGGATAACTCTTTATATTGTATCATATATTAGTGCTATGGTGATACACTTAATGTGTTGGTTTATTACTAAGTGGGAGTGTTCTACATGTTCTTTTGTTGTGATGTTATAGTCACTACATGATAATTGACCATGTGTATGTGTGTGAGGTGTTCCAATGCTTTTAATGTAAATAAACAAGTCTAAGAAATGAAAATAATCCCTGAAACACTAGCCATCAAAGAGAAAAGGTTGTTGTAATAAAACTTATGATAAAACACAATGTGCTTCAACAATATTTTGAATTGTAACAAAAACAAGTTAGCAGTCCTAAAATCAGGAAATACTTATTAGAAAAGATGCCATTTAGTGAGTAGAATATGTATGAGATGTTAAACAATGATTGTACGCATGTGATATCGTGAAATTAAGCTAATTACTTGCAATATGATCAATCCCTAGTGGCTGTAACAAAGTTTATGACAACAACCAATAAATGGACTGGGATACAAGGTGTTGAGCCACAATAAGCATGAAGATGCAATACAATGTCTAACAACAATGCTTTGAGTGAGAGAGAGTATTAATTGAGAGTTTTTATTACTTGCAAGCATAAGACTAGTGTTGTCTTATTTCCTTGGGAAAATGAAGTCAAGTAACACATTAAATGGGAATTTAGATAGCCAAGAAGACTTGGAAGTTTGAAACCCTAGGACTATACCTTCATATGCATAGGATTAAACCTCACAAAGACTAACCCTAGAGTTTATACCCTCATAAAACCTAGTGCCATCTCCTTGTTCACATGTCACAACTTGATTCATGTTTTAAGAACCTTGGAAAACCAAGCAATTTGGGTCAAAGTCCACATGTTGATGATAATAGCAGAAATCCTACATCGCCCGAAAGGAATGGGTTTGAAAATGTCAATGTAATTGGTGTTGTTATTTGTTAATGGTCTTGCATCAAATGGTGTTGGAAATGGCATTGTGAATGGTCCTATTAATGGTGTTATGAAAATGAATCCACCTCCTAGTTGCTGCTCAAATGGGAATGGAAATTGTATCCATGCCTAAATAAGACTGAAATGATTGAGTTTGGATTGTAAATCTTTGGTGCTTTTAGTTTGAGTAATTGTTAGCATCATTTTTTTCTTGAAGATTTCAATTAAGTGTTGCTTGTTCTCAAGCTCATAAGAGGACCAAACCTACAATTTGCGAAATGTTCTGTACAAAATATAGAGTGGGGTATATGAAATGTCGAACTTACCTATTGGATATGACCACATAATGTATATTGCTATAGATTCTTGACTTGATGCTTTCAGGCTACATGGTATTGGAAAAAAAAATGTTTTGTGTTCTTCCCGACTTTTGACAGTTCGTTGTAGTGTCTGCAGTTGATTCTTCGATGAATTCTAAGAAAAGAGATAAGAAAAGCATATGATCATGACACCACAAATAAATGTGGTAATATTGATTCTTTTGATGAAAGACTTCTTATTCCACGATCTAAGAAAAGAACTAAGAATAACATCTGATCATGACACCACATATGACCATGGTAATATTGATTCTTTTGATGAAAGACTTCTTGCAATATTAAAGGATGCAATGATTAAAAAATGTGGAAATGACAACAGTTATAAAACTAATCGATCTCATCTCAGAGTGATTCACCAACCACTAAAGAGAGGGAAGATACATAAGAAATATTAGTCATTGGATGAGAAGGAGTACAACTAGGTCTCATTGACAATACCAATGCATGAGCTGACATAAGAAATTTTTGTCAACAATTTCAAAGGACAAATGATTCAAAACATTTCCTAAGCCTATGCTACCAAGTGAGATAAATCTCCATGTAAACATTCTTATCTCAATATCTCACTAAGTCATTCATATAACACCTAAATCAATGACATGATGCATTCATAATCATTGATAAATCTGCAAGAGAATGTAAATTCAAACTCAAAACTTTCATGGGCTTACCTTGATGTGATTTTCATGTACTCTTGTGTAATAATTAAGCATGCTTATCCTTCATTCACTTCCACATTCATAGTGTTGGTAATTGGCCTAACATTGATGCTTTGAAGAGTAATACAACCATCAGTACCTTAAACATCAATTCATTGATGTATCATACACTAATATTCCAACCAAGCAAACTTTAAAAGACAAACAAGACAATGTGTGTTGTTATTCATGGTATGGAATGGAGGTTTGCAAGGTAAGTGGCAGTAAAGTATGGGTAATGGAGGTATTTATCCAATCAACAAAGGGGTTTGCATGACATTTTTTATGGAATCTTAAATTCAACCACCATATTTATGAAAGTATAATTGCATTAGAGGAATGTCGGTCTCATGCTAATACATTTCCTATAATGTACACATAGGAACCTAGTGCATAGACCATTTTCCTCTTTTCTTAGCTAAGTAGAGATCATTTCCCTTTCTAAATAATCAATAAGTCTTTTCAAAGAAAATACAAAATAAACATAGTAGATCCTAAAAGGTGAAGATGCTCAAGCCATGCCAAAAAATGAAAGGAAATAAAAAAATCTTTCCTTGACCATCAAACATATTAAAAAAATAATCATAATTATAGAGAACACATTGAATGCCCACAAAATAACTAAAGGCATATATTAATCCTAAGACCATATGTTTCTCAAATAAATGTGATGACAAAAAGATGAAAACCAATTTTTTACTCAACAAAGGTCTTTAACTTTAACCCAAACCCTTGAATCAAAGGAAATCAGACGAATCCAATCATTCCATAACAAAAGGTTCAGTCAAACATCAAATGAGAACTAGAAGCATTCAAGGGCCTAACACATTTTTAACAAAAATAAACACAAAATTCCAAACTTGACAAAATTCTCCAAAATACAACAAACAAACAAACCATTAAAATTTATCAACATATTAGAGAAAGAAATCAAAGAAATTTCATCTACTTGAATGAGCCCATTCTTTCTTAGCGGAATTATTGTTAAATCATGTATCTACCCTTTAATACTAGGACAGTATCTATGTGAATAGATAGGTCCCATATTCATCAAATTCCAACTTCATTTCCTGTCACATACAAGAAAGACATAATGTAATAGTTAAATATCAAAACATCAATCTTAAAATAACTTGCATCAAGAAAATGTGGCTCCAAAGTTACAATGAAAAACAAAAAATATAAATTATAGAACCTATTTTTACTTGAAATGCATCCTCAAATTGGTATATAGTAATCTTGCTATGATAAAGAATTTCTGACCTACTCCAAAAATAGAGGAAGAACGTCTCACAAGAATCACATCATCTGTGCTATTCCATTCACTATTTATTGCACCACCAATGGAACACATATACCGAAATAAGTGTCCCCTAGGCCCTCATATATATTGGATTAGATCAAATCTTACAGTATATCAATTTCCCAGTTCTCATCTTGGTGCTCATTTTCTTCATTATGAACAAGACCATCTCCAGATGGACTATCATTATGATCCTCCAAAGAATTATGTTCTGTATCGAGTTCATTAGAGAAACTTGTTATATTGTTTTCTCCCCTTCTATCACAATTGGATCACCAAAGAGCTAGTGCTCTTTCATATGGAAAAGTGGTAATGTCATACTTTGTTACATATAATCTTAAACATATATCCATATGTTTATCAAGATTTTTCCTCATCTTTGACTTAAAAAATGCTAGTGCACTAAACATTCTCTCATCCTCCACTGATCCCAAAATCATGGTTTGACACAAATCCACTAATTTCAAATATTCAGATATGTTTTCCTGTAAGTATTGGCTAGAACTTAAAATAGTCCATAATCTTTTTATTGCACCATATTCTAGAGGATTTTCCAAAGTGAGAAATTGATTCCACATTGTTTCAGTGAAGCGTGTGGCTTCTTGAAACAATTTTGATTGATCCAAAATAACTTCATCCTGTTCTCCATGTATCTCAACCTTCTTGCAAAAGTGGTCCACTAAGGTATTTAATTTTGCCACAAAGTCACATTTTAAAGTAGGTTGACATTTTCTATTGTTCCAATATTCAGGGTACACCACATACATGGCCTCCACCAATTCATCTTGAGGGAATCGTTCTCTTATCTATGATGACAGTGATTTTGCAATTTCTATTAGGTTGCGTCTCACTGAAATGACAACATTGTTGAATAGATCTCTTGACACAGGGAACTTTTTGGTGGTTCGTCCTGTCTTATCAATATAATGAAAATGAACCATATACCCATGCACTTCCATACATAGTATACCTTTTTTATCAAACTTCAAATAAGTTTCAATATTTTCTATATCAATGATTGTAGTCCAATTTGTAAACCATGGACCTGTGAAAGACTCTGACATCGTTTACAAATTATCCAATGAAAGGCATGGAAATTTTCTTGCATTTCTGTATTTTGCAATATACATTGTGCGACTTTGAGACATTTTCACGAGGACATTCATTTCATATAGCATAGGAAGAATTCCAACCAATGTTAATAGTGTCTCTATGTCAGTTAGTCGAAAGAGAAGATCTTGAGCTTTATCTACACTGAAGCGATGTTCATACATCACCCCTACCAAGGACTGGTACTCACTAAATAATCTTTGATCTAGTACATTTAATGAGATCAATCTTGTATCAACATCTTTTAATAGCTTGTTTCCATTTGTAACACCGTCAATTTTTTTTTTAAACTCTGAAAATCATTTGGGACTACGAGAAAAATATGCATAAGCCTCTCGTACAAGATCTTCAACTTTTGAAACTGATGGAAACTTGCTTACTATTTTAAATGCAAGATTCATCCTATGAGCCATACAATGAATAATCAACATATACGGTGAAGATGATAGTTGTAGTCTAACATAAAGGCCATTCCTTTGTCCTTGCATCACTGATGCTCCATCCGCTCCAACACATACCAACTTTTTTGCGATCATTAAAGGATCCATACCACCACTTTCCTTCAAACTATTATTAACAAGTTCATAAATATTTTTAGCTGTAGAATTCTCCTTCATTTTATGAACCCCAAGTAGATAGGAATGCCTAATATGGTGATTAACCATATACATACTCATACAAATCCATGAAGTATTATCAATAGCTGTAACCTCATCCAAAGACAATGACAAAAACCTATCACTTGCAATCTTCTCTTTCATATCATCCTTTTCTACTTGAGCTATATATTTTGCCCATTCCCAACCACTCGTTAAAGACCAATGAGAAGATGGAAAGTTGGGAATTTGAAGAAAAGATAGATATTTCATGTACTCTGGATAATCTGTCATAAGACGCCCTTTAGATAAGATGTGAAATACAGTGATTAACTGAAATTTCTTGGATAACAAATTTCTTTCCATCTTATTTTTGAATAGAGATGTAATGATTCCTCCACCTGCCTCAATTTTTTCCTTACTTATTAAATATTCATTATATTCATCAGCATGTTTGACATGTCGACATTCCTCAGAATATTTCCATCTGACAATATATTTCTCCTTGCCATTTACAATTTTCTTTTCATACACCTTTCCTACATGCTTCTCAATTGTATCTAGCTTCATCTGAAATGTCGTTGGCATGCCAAGTTTCCAACTACGTATATTGCATCTAAATTTTGGTTTCTCTTTCTCATTTTTTGGAGGTAATGGCTCAATAAATGGAAATTTTGAGACCCAATCTGGTTGGAAGCCTCTCCCTATGTCCCATTGGCCCTTTTGTCTTTTCCGTGAATTGGTTGTGTTATTTTCCAATGAAATATTTTCAACATTTGTACTGCCAATTTCTGGTGAAAATGCAATTATCTCACTTTGATCACCAGAGGAACATATTTCTTTATCTATTATTTGGATATTAGATTCATTGTCACAAGAGTTGACATCTCTTTCAGTGATAGGTTGCTCAAAATAGCTCGAAGCATGAAGAGAATGTGGATCCTTGGATTGAGGTCTTTGAAAGTATGATGATATATCATTTTGTCTTGATCTTTTCTTCCCATGATTGTTGTTTGACATCTCAATAAATATTCCACAATTGAAATTTCAAATTGATCTAGAAGCCAAAAGTGAAACCCGTAAGAGAAATAATATAAAATTAGTAAAATTCCTACCAAGTATAGAATTTTCAATTTGAACGAAGCTACTCTAATAATTTCTCCTAAATTTCTCCTCACATTGTGATATGCTTCAAGACCTAGAAAGACTGCAAAGCTTAATGGATATAATGAAAAGAGGTGCAAATCCATACATTATAATGCATGATGGTAGTAATCTCTATAATCCATATGGTATGTGGAAGAAGGAAATAAAATGTTACAAGTGTAATGAAAACAAGACTATGGGTCACAAAAACAAAACAAAAGAATTATATCACTGTGAGATCAAGAATGGTGGAAAACTAGAGGTTCCCTTCAAATAATCGAACAATGACAATACAAAAGAAGAGCACAACATTTCTTTAAGAAGATTGGTGAATATTTTTTTTCTAAATTTAGTGTTTACCCAGTGAACGTTTGAGTGGATATACAAGAAACAAGTTATCCAAAAGATAACCCTATCAATCTTTAGGAAGAAGTTAACACTATAGAGAATCCATCTGTGTAGGTATAAATGGATTCCCTATCATTCAACTAGGCTCACTTCTTGTAGTAGGAGTGAGAGTAAAGAGAACCTACCCACAATCATGATGGAAAAATAAATGTAAAAGATGGGCTTGGGGTGATGAGTGAATAGGAGACCAATGCCTATTCTTACTTGGGCGATGGGGTCTAAGTCTCTCTTGAGTATTTTTCCTCTTTTATTGGTCGTTGAAGTCTCAAACATCATATAGATTTCTTGGATGAGCACCAAACTAAGGAGAATGAAACCTTGCAAGGATTATAGGGAGGCTAATTCTAAAGAAGTTAACCTAAGTATTACAAAATAAATCATATACTAAACCTAGGGTAAGGAAATGAAACCCTAGGATATTCACCCCCAATCCAATAGATCTAGCCTATAATTTGACAAATAAATGAAATCGATACATAATGTATACCCCTTAATGAAAAATTGCAACCCAAATCCTTCTATGATTACCCTAGAACAAATATTAAAGGATAACAATATTACACAATAACTTTGCAAAGGTGAGACAAGATTCTTTCCATTATTCTCTATTGATCCAATACATATACAAAATGGAGAGAAGAAACCTTTATATAGATTTTAGCTCAACTCTCCTCGCTAGTAAAATATATTTTCCTAAGAAAATATAACTAACTAGGGGGGGCGAATTTGAACAAAATCCCATAGAAAAATGCTTGGATACAAAGTCTTATATGGTTTTAGTGCCACATGTCTCCTTCTTCCATTATTATCTTCATGCAAAAGAAAAATCTACGTGCCATTTGTCCTCCTCATATGTAAATAATGATAAAAGGATTGGTCAAATAGTAAGTGTTAGTGTCTAGTAGTCACAGTGATCAAATGAGCCCTTTCAAAGTTAGTTGATAGGGTTTTAGGTCAAATTATTATATTTTCAAATAAAATTTGATCACTTGGTTTTTGAGTCTAGGTTGGTGCTGCTCCCTCCATCTTCTTATGGTCTTTATAATTCATGGTCATTTTCATGATGCCATGAGTCATCAATTGAGTTAGTTGGTCATCATTAAAGTCATAATCTCATTTCCTCTATTTTCCAAAATTTTGCCCTATCCCTTTCCCCCTTATTAGACCAGGGTTTTCTGTCATGCAAACCGAAACCATGGAAACCTAGAGAATCTCCTGAGGAAGGAAAATAGAGACACCAAACATTAGAGACCAAAAAGAAGGAGGTGATTGGCATGATTTTTAGGGTTTTGAGGTCATTTGCTACACAGAGGGACAATTTTACTTCAAAATCCATTTATGATCAAATGGAGATGAAATTAACAAAAGAGAAAGAGGTTTTTGTCAATCACATACCAAAAAACAAAAACCTCCTTCAGTTTATACACATGTGTTATAATTTGGGAGATATGCAGTGAGATTTGAGACCTATTTTTCAAGAATATTTAGTTTCCCGTTTTAGTCATTATTTTGTGGCATGGATTTCGAGAATATGGGAACGAATTTCAAAAATATGAGAGAGTTTTTTCTTCCAAACAACCTTATGTACAACAACCTCTCTCGATTTTGTAACAAGTATTATATTTAAAGAGATATCACTTCATCTTTGACTCATATTTTTACAAAGACGTAGAAAAATGTATCCTATTGTCTTATTGGCATCCAAGTCACAATGAAACAAAACTCAATGGATTGTTATGTTGATCCTATAGGGATATAAAAGGAATCTTGTCTTGCAAATTACTATGCCTTGTTTTCCAGACCATGGTAAGCAAATCCTGCACTCAAAGAATAATCCTAAAATGTGATGCCCTCCTCGTTACGACAACCACTCTAATAACAGGTGCAAATTTGTTTTTGTTTAAGGTGTGTGCGTGCATGTAGAAGTAACAACACACTTGACTCTATGTCGCCACTCGAACCAATAAGACACAACTACGAAAAAAGTAAAAGTGACCACCCGCTCGTCCTACCCTGCAAGGTTAGGACCTCCAAGACACATAATCAACGCTCAAGCCCAGTTTCCCATCGATTTTAACCATTTAAGGTCTCAGGGCTGGCGACTGTTCTGAGGAACATGGAGGTGTCTACATCCCACCTGAGACTAACAATCCAAACCGACTAAGCTAAACAACAACATCAACGATCCTCAAACTTCATTCCATTAATTCTAACATCAATTAACCATGGAGCCACTTAAGTCTACCTCATCAGATAAATAATATAAAATGAATGAAATAAATATATCATCAACGATCATCAAGACACGAAAGCATCTAAAAACCAACATATGTAACACAAATTTCATGGCATAAGAGAACTGACATACTAAATCTATCTAGCAGTGACAAAAGTCAAGGCAAAATTCTACTTAATTCCAGGTGCATGATTTAATCAATCATCATAATCAAGAATCCATTCATCATTTTAAATCCAGGAGTCTCCTTTATAATCAGCGCATACATCATGATAGAGAAAAAATAACTACATTTATTATAAACTTTACATCATTAAAGTTTATACATCATTATATACCTTACATCATACATCAATATAAACTTGATACATTCATGATAAAATTTATATCATTAAAGTTTATACAACATTACAAACTTTACAATCCTTAAAGTAAAAATATTGATTAATTTAATACTACAATCTGTTTATACATCATCATAACTTTACAATCTTTAAGTCTATACATCATTACAAACTTTTACAATCTTTATAAACTTTATATCATTATAAATTTACATCATTAAGTACAACACTGTATAGTAAAGTTTATCATTGAAGTAGGGGCAACAAGGAAACTGTTGGTATTAAATTTATGAGGTCGCTTGCTATAGAAATAAAATCGTGGGCAGTCCCACTGGATTTATGGCAGCAAAATGTTTGCATTAAAAGTTGAATTAGCTTCTACAGTAATTAAAACTCATGGTCATTCCACTGGATCTGGGAAGCAAAACGTTTGCATTCAAATTGATTCAGCTACTACAAGATTAATAATTAAAAGTAATTCTAGCGATTCTCTAAGTGTCTGTATTTCTTGGTTTTTATTTTAAGAAATTTCAAGGAGAGGAATTTGTTGTTTCACTTGGCATTTTGAATATAGCAGTAATTTTGTCTTCTATTCTTTTCAATAAAGAATGAACACCTTGGTCACAGCTCCTCATCTTGCCTAGCATATCTTAATTTTCACTTGATATCTGGAAACATATGAAGTTAATTCTTTTATGTGAAAATAGTGTTGCATGGTAGTTACTATATGTAGGTTGTTCTCTTCATTTTGTCCATTCTTTTTCAAAACCAAATTGTGCATTGATTGTTGACTTTTTATTTAGTTATCAAATACAATTGATATTGAAGTTTTCCAAAAACAAGCAGACCATACTGTGAGAGAGTATCTGGCTTGCACATTTTGTAATGCTCGCTATTGCGACTGTGGAAGGTGTATTGATGATGCTGGTGAATATGAAGAAACATTTCATTTTGAGATGTGTTGTACTGACTGTGTGTGTGCTTCAGAAGTACCAAGAATGTAATTAGCTTGGCTGCAGTAAATACACATTATCAGAATTTCAACATTACTCTTTTCTCCAATGATTTTGCACCATTACTTGCTTGTAATTTGGCTCAAATCGATTGTTTTGACAGGGAGGCGTCGAAGACAAAGACAGTGAATACATATGTTTCTGAGTTTTGAGGTGTACATATTATTTTCCTTGAGGGTATTTCGATGAAGAAGAAGAAGCCAATAACAGTTTTTCCTGTTGGAGATTTTGGGAATGTTGGCTAAAAGTCTAGACCCTGTGATACATATTATATTACATACAGTTCATGGTTTCAGGCCTTCTTCACGAGAACGCTACTCAACAGTAAATTTGCATGTGGCCTGGCTGTATATAATAGAGGACAATAGTTGTAAATTACCTACAACGATCATATAAAAAAAAAACTAGATGTACAGGAAAATAACCTTTTTATGGTTTAGAGAAACGATGCCTACCTTTTTAAGTATTGTGGTGTGTTCGTTGGGCCGTGATATGCTAGGTGCACACTATCGTAGAGATGTTCTACTTATCAGAGTAATGGAGATGGGTCCATGGTAATACTAGGACTAAACACATCGCATAGCTGGATTACTTATCAAAGTAATGGAGCGTTGTTTATGATGACAATAAGTTAAAATAAAAAAAAAACGACTGCCAGAAGACACGTAGGGATGTGCAGCCGAAAATCATGGGTGCATTATCCATCAAACGCACGCCCAACAACCAAGGAATGGAAACCAATAAGCACAGATTTAATACCAATCACAGAAATAAAAATGCAGCAGTAATCGCACCAGTAAAACACAGTCAAACACAGCAGTAAAATGCAGTCAAACGCACCAGTAAAACACATAAATGAATTGCCAAAACCAAGAAAATTATGCGGAGCGATTTGCCCAACGTTTGAACAGAACGAGAGTCAGAACAAATCCAACTACCTGAGCGAAATAACTGCCAGAATGACTTCACAAAACGAAATTACAGCAGGGATGCAGGAATCGCATTTTCAGACTGTTAAAGACATGAATATAAACGGCTGTGGCTCAAACTAGAGGTTGCCGTCAGAGAGTTTTGTCAAGAAATTGACAGGTCCGTCACCCCCAAAACCCACACTGAGTAGTAAATAGGAAAACCAGATCAGACAAGGCTCGTAGCACAAGTTTATGAAGTGTGACAACAGTGGAACTGTCTTGGGTACGCACAAACATCCATTGAAAACATTTTTGCACCAGATTCATATGTAATCATTTCTTGAAGCTTTTGCGATGATATAGAGATCTAAAATGAAATACAATTTTTGACATCAAGTAACCTCAAATGCAGAATTCATTCTCTTAAAACCCAACACTAAGATAAACAACAATGGTAATAACTTTATTAACGGAGGGAGGTAACAGCCGTAAAAATTTCCATCACCACGGCAATAACAGAGGTAAGTAATTTTATCAACCACGGTAAGTCGTAAAGCATTCTGATCTACTAAAATACAAATCATACCTTTGCCTTGTCGCTCGCTTCGAACGTCGTCCACGTGCTCCTCGCCGCTCTTGCTTGCCGACCGTAGCGACCCACCAGTACCTCCCAGTCAAGCCACAATGCGGCAACGTAACGTTACGCTAACCATTCCTCCCTTTCTTCCTCCTTTTCCCCTTCTTTTATAGAAATTTGAGACCCACCTACTTTCCCTAAATCATTATTAATTACTTTTAATGAAAAATCCCCTAAAACTTCTATGTCGTACAAGTGTCACTCATCCCCCGAGTTTCTCCAAAATTATTTTCTTTAAAAATATTAAAAGACTCATTTCCCTCACCCCTCTTATAGTCGCTCCTAAAATTACTCCTAGGGTTCCTAGATCCCCTCTCATGCTTTTAATAACTTTCCTAAAATGAAGTTGCTGACTTTTAGTAACTCCTTAATTGTTGATTCCTTTTTCCTTTTTACCCTATGTCCCCTACTTTCCTTTATTACAAGTTTCCCTATTTCTATTATTTATTCCTTCCCCCCTCTTTTTTTTTATTTCTATTATTTGTTCCTTTTTTCTTTTTTTTTTTCTCTAAAACCCAAAAAGATAAATGAGCTTATTAATATTTTCATTATATTTCTAAAATCCTAACTTTTATACCCCCACACTTTAATAATTTTATTTCTTCTTTAAAATTTAAAACCACAGGTTTCAATTAATTTATCTACCTCATTACTTTACCCCCCTTAATTTAAGAAGACTTTAACTAACACTTAGGAGGGTTTTAGTTTACGCCCTTATGTTTATTTTTGTAGGATATTTTCTTAGGGCTTATCAAAATTTTATCTTAGAGATGTTTTAAATTTAGGTTTAGATTTGAACTGGGCGACAATTAATTAGGGGAGTCATTTGAGAATTTCCTTAAGGCGTTAAGGTCTTTAGGGTCATCTAGGTTTGTCTCATCATCGCCATCAATGCGACGTGCCCTTCAAGATGCACTACGTGCTCCAAGGGTGCCACTCGCCTTGTTTCTTTCTGTTGCGCGACGTGCCCTTCAGGATGCACCACGTGCTCCAAGGGTGCCACTCACCAACTTGACGGATTGGTAGACATCTATAACCCCTGGAGTCAACACTCCGCTAGGTGAACTTATGGGAGACTAAGGGCTCTAAGGAATAAGGCCCCCGCCTTATTGCGCGCCCCTTAGAATGATCGTGAGCGACTTTCGCAGTCTGCCCTCACGGCATCGTGGATCCTCTCGAACTAGGTAATCGTTAACCTACAATTCGAGCCACGACGGGAGTGTTAGTAGGCTGTGGTAGGGATTTTGTCCACACCTCTCCCTCAACCTCTCTGGAAATTGTGTGTGGCCCCTTTACTCCATATGTGAGTCTGGTCGACAAGCTATCGTCAGCCTGCATCATCAACCATCGTGTTAGAACATGTCAACAACATATCATAAAATCAATATCATAGCATCAAAACAAAGCAATATCACCATAAATGAATCAACCCAAATATCACACTCCCTGACTCAATCCGGAGTCCAAGGGGGTTCCCCCGATGCCTCTGCATCCTCAAGGTACGAAACCCTGCACACTCAATGAAACTAAGTCAGCAACACATGTCTACATAAAAGTAGTAAAAACATCCTGTCATCTATCTTAACGCATCATAATGAAGGGTAAATGTTTTATCATCATAAAAATCTAGATCACTTGCGAGCAAGTGTCCTCAAAGAATAAGTTTTATAAGTGCACCAGAGTGGGATGTTACATACACCCCCTCTTGGTCTAAACTTCGTCCCGAAGTTTCTCAGTATAAATGCCGAAATAAATGTACCACAATATCATAAGTACCACAGTATCATAAGTCTATCTATCAAACAAAAATGGAAACTGCTAGCGCATATCATATGCATCCTCCCAGGTCACCGAGTGCGGACTATAATTGTCCCATTGGACCTTGACCTGATCTACCGTTCGATGTCGTAACTGTCGAACGCGATGATCTAAAATGCAGACTGGCTCAACTGTGAGCTCTCCCTCGTCCAATACTTGCAAGGAACTCATGTCAATCTCGTGTGGAGGATCACTAATATAATGTCTCAAAACAGATACATGAAAAATATTGTGCATACGCCTCAAATAATCAGGCAAGGCTAGTCGGTAGGCCACGGGCCCCTTTCTCTCCACAATCTCGAAAGGTCCCATGAACCTAGGAGAGAGTTTAGCTCCCTTTCCAAACATGATCGAACTCTTATGCGGTTTAACCCGCAAGAAGACTCAATCTCCAACCTCGTAACTACGGTCGACTCAGTGCGTATTGGCATAACTCTTCTGTCGATCCTACGCTTCTTTTATCCTTTGTCTTATGGTTTACATTTGCTCTTCCATTTCTTGGATCACTTCTGGTCCCACCAGGACCCTATCCTCAAGCCAATCCCAACTCAAGGGCGTCCGACACGGCTGCCCATAAAGGAATTCAAAAGGTGCCATCTTGATGGTGCTCTGGTAACTGTTGTTGTAAGCAAACTCTACTAGAGGCAAGAATTCCTCCCAATGCTTTTGTTGGTCCATCACATACATGCGCAACATGTCTTCCAAGGTTTGGTTTGTTCATTTGGTCTATCCGTCCATCTCTGGGTGATATGCAGTACTAAAATTAAGTTGAGTTCCCAAGGCCTCCTCGAAACTCGTCCAAAATCGTCCAGTAAACACCGATCCTCGATCGGATATAATCCTCTTAGGCACGCCATGCAGCCTCACAATATCACTGATGAAAACTCTCGCTATGTTAGGTGCCTGATACGTCGTACGCACAGGAATAAAGTGAGCACTTTTCTTCAGAGTGTCTACTACTACAAAAATCGAGTCATGTCTCCTTGCCGTCAGTGGCAATCCAAAAATAAAATCCATCGAAATAACTTCCCATTTCGATTCCGGAATGGCATGTGGTTGAAGTAATCCTGCCGGGTGTCTATGTTCAGCCTTTACCTGCTGACACTCGAGACATATAGCCACAAAGTTGACTATGTTGGCCTTCATTCCTTTCCATAAGAACAAGGGCTTAAGGTCTGCCCTCATCTTCGTAACTCCCGGGTGAGCCATGTAAACTTCTCTATGAGCCTCGCTCAGGATCAACATCCTCAACTCGTCGTTTGGCGGTACGTAAATCCGACCTCTAAACCTCGATAAACCATCGCTATCAAATGAATATCCCTCATATCGTGGTACCATCATTGTGTTTTGTTCGATAAAATCCTCGACTTCTTTGTACCAGTCATCGTCACGCTGTAAAGTGAGAATCTTCTCACGTAGATTCATCTGAAGAGGCAACACCGAAAAGATGCGTGGTCTCCGACTCAAAGCATCAGCTACTCAGTTCATTGTCCCCTTTATGTAAGTAATCTCGAAGTCGTACTCTCTAAGAAATTCCGACCAACACCGTTGTCGCGTGTTCAGGTCGCTTTGCATGAAAATGTGTTGTAGTCTGCAATGATCAGTCTTTAATTCAAATTTTCATCCAACAAGGTAGTGTCTCAAAACCTTCAAGGCATAAACAATGGCTAATAACTCCAAATCGTGCGTCGCGTAATTCTCCTCATGCCTTCTTAGTTTTCTCGAAATGTAATCAATCACTCGTCCGTCTTTCATCAAGACTCCGCCTAAACCTTCTTTGGATGCGTCAGTGCATACCAAGAAGTCTACGTCCATGTCAGGGACCTTTAGTATCGGTGTTGTTGTCAACAACTCTTTAAGCCTTCGAAATGCTTCCGTGCATTTCTCAGTCCAAACAAACTTCTTGTTTTTCTTCTCCAAATCCGTGTTCGGACTTGCTATCTTCGAAAATCCCTCGACAAACCGTCGATAGTATCCGGCTAAACCCATAAAACTACGCACTTCTGTGACATTAGTCGGTGCATGCCATTCCATAATAGCCTCAACCTTGGCTGGATCCACGACGATACCTTCGTCGGAGATGACATGCCCTAAGTAGTGAATCCTTGATTGATAAAAAGAGCATTTGGACAACTTCCCATATAAATTTTGTTCTCGTAAACATTTTAGTACCAAGCGCAAGTGCTCGTCATGCTCCTCCGTCGTCCGAGAGTAGATAAAAATATTGTCAATGAATACTTGGACGAACTTGTCCAAGTACTCGTGGAACACCCAGTTCATCAATCTCATGAATACCCCTGGGGCATTTTTCAGTCCAAAAGGTAAAACAGTAAACTCGTAATGTCCAAATCTCATCTTAAAATTCGTCTTAGGGACGTCATCCTCCTTGATCCGTAACTGGTGGTACCCTGATCGCAAATAGGTCATGGAGAACACCATCGCACCCTTCATTTGATCGAACAGATCATCAATTCTCAGTAAGGGGTACTGATTCTTGATCGTAGCCTTGTTCAGTTGACGGTAGTCAATAAAAAGCCTCCACGATCCGTCCTTATTTCAAATGAAGATAACCGATGCACCCCACGACGACACACTAGGATGTATCCGTCCCAGGTCCAATAACTCCTTCAATTGCATTTTCAACTCTTGCAACTCCGGGGTCGACATCCGATAAGGATTTCTTGCTATCGGTTCGGTCCCTGGTTTCAGGTCTATAGTAAACTCCAATTCTCTTTCTGGTGGCATCCCAGGCAACTCCTCTGGAAATACGTCCGCAAACTCCTTCACTACCGGAAGGTGTTCTAGACCTTCTGTTGCTCCCTTTTTGTTTAGCACAATGATCACGTAAAGATTGCACCCCTTGCGCATACTCTTCTGTAACTGTAAGGAAGAGATGAACCTCAGGGATACTCCCTGGTTCCGTCCTACAATCACATGTCTCTGTCCTTCATCATCGATCAAGCTCAACCGTTTCATCTTGCAGTTGAGTATCGCCTCATGCGATTCCAACCAATCCATACCAATCACGACGTCATAAGACCCTAAGATCGTGACGTACAAGTTGACCCTTGTGACAAAATCTCCCAGGTCAAGGGCACAACCCATGACCTTTCCTCCAACCTTCTGTTTGGCTCCAGAAGCCATCTCTACGAAGCTAAACTCATCCTGTTCGACTGCCTTTACCTTAATCCTTTTTAGCGCTGCACTAGAAATGAAACTCTCAGTAGCACCTGGATCTATCAAAATACTAAGGGTCTGGTTAGCGATAGTACCTATCGTCTCGAGCACAGTCGACTGGTACTCTGCCTGGCGGTTATTCACCGCTGCATGAATCCGATGGGCCTTGCCCATATCTCCCACTGTAGCGGGTCCGGCTGATCCAGACGCTCTGGTCCTCTCCACAGGAAAATTGTGCTGGTAGTGTGGCTCCCCAAACGTCCAACACCCCTTCTTCGACCCAGTAGTCCTGGTACCCGAAGTAGAAGATGACTGCCCACCGGCCTGAAACCCTGGTCTGTTCTGCTGAACAGGCCTAAACTGCTGTTGCTGCGGGCGACGCTGCTGCTGGTGCTATGGTTCTCGATAAGGTGTCTACTACTGAGGTGGCGGTTGTCGAGGTGTAGTGAACGTGGATCCCCTCTGGAAACCACGATATCTCAGCGTATTTCTCGTCGGTGTCTGATGTTGTGGTGTACCAGAGGAACCCTGCCCTGCTGGTCTCGATGGAGTCTTGGTCTGACCCCCGCTAATAAGCTCCTCCTTTGCTATGAGGGCCTTTTGGACAACGTCATGCAAGGTTTGAGGCATCAATATCCTAACCTTTGCACGCAGGATGCTATTAAGGCCAAACACGAACCTGTTGACCTTGAGCTTCTCTGTGTTAAGGTGCGGAGCATACCGGAGCAGCTCCATAAAACGTGCCTCGTACTCGGGCACTATATGACCTCCCTGTCGTAAGGTGTTGAACTCATTAAGCTGACGCTCAATGAATTCCTCTGAAAGATACCTCTCTCGGAACCGTTCCTCGAACAGTTCCCATGACATGTCTTCAATGGCCATGTTTAGCTGCGGCAGGAGCATCTTCCACCATAGAAGAGCGCTCCCCTTCAGTTGAAAGAAATCCATGCGGCCCTTCATGTTGGAGGTGTAATCGCGAAGTGCGAAGAACATCGCCATATTCTCCAACCATGCCTCGACAACTGTGTCATCTGGGGCACCAAAGAACTCGGGAAATTTTACCTTCTCGAGTTCACGATGAATGCTACCTGTAACGGCTGGTGCGCACGACAGAACCTCAGTAGGTGCCAGTGCCCTGGCCTCATCTCTATCCAATCGGCTAATCAATGCCTCGGACATGCGCTGAAAATATCTCATCATCCCCACGACATCGACCACTGCGATCTGCTCCTGTCCAAGAACCTGCTCGCCTCCCTAGGGGTTAGACCCCTCAGGCGTGGATGATGCTGGAGGAATCCCGCCTCCTCCCCTAGCAACCCGTCGTCTGCCTCCATGGCGTCCTCTAACCATGATTACTTGCACAACAAAATCAACTCAATCAACAACAGAATAATCAAATATAATCATGTCAACGAAGCCGTAGCGAATCCCAAGTCGCGGGTCGAACCGACTCTGATACCATATGTGACACCCTCCTCGTTACGACAACCACTCTAATAACAGGTGCAAATTTGTTTTTTTTTAAGGTGGGTGCGCACGTGTAGAAGTAACAACACACTTGACTCTACGTCGCCACTCGAACCAACAAGACGCAACTACGACAAAAGTAAAAGTGACCACCCGCCCATCCTACCCTGCAAGGTTAGGACCTCCAAGACACAAAATCAACGCTCAAGCCCAGGTTCCCATCGATTTTAACCATTTAAGGTCTCAGGGCTGGCGACTGTTCTGAGGAACATGGAGGTGTCTATATCCCACCTGACACTAACAATCCAAACCGACTAAGCTAAACAACAACATCAACGATCCTCAAACTTCATTCCATTAAGTCTAACATCAATTAATCATGGAGCCACTTAATTCTACCTCATCAGATAAATAATATAAAATGACTGAAATAAAGACATCATCAATGATCATCAAGACGCGAAAGCATCTAAAAACCAACATATGTAACACAAATTTCATGGCGCAAGAGAACTGACATACTAAATCTATCTAGCAATGACAAAAGTCAAGGCAAAATTCTACTTAATTCCAGGTGCACGATTTAATCAATCATCATAATCAAGAATCCATTCATCATTTTAAATCTAGGAGTCTCCTTTATAATCAGCGCATACATCATGATAGAGAAACAATAACTACATTTATTATAAACTTTAAATCATTAAAGTTTATACATCATTATATACCTTACATCATACATCAATATAAACTTGATACATTCATGATAAACTTTATATCATTAAAGTTTATACAACATTACAAACTTTACAATCCTTAAAGTAAAAATATTGATTAATTTAATACTACAATCTGTTTATACATCATCATAACTTTACAATCTTTAAGTCTATACATCATTACAAAATTTTACAATCTTTATAAACTTTATATCATTATAAATTTACATCATTAAGTACAACACTATATAGTAAAGTTTATCATTGAAGTAGGGGCAACAAGGAAACTGTTGGTATTAAATTTATGAGGTCGCTTGCTATAGAAATAAAATCGTGGGCAGTCCCACTGGATTTATGGCTGCAAAACGTTTGCATTAAAAGTTGAATTAGCTGCTACAGTAATTAAAACTCGTGGTCATTCCACTGGATTTGGGCAGCAAAACGTTTGCATTCAAATTGATTCAGCTGCTACAAGATTAATAATTAAAAGTAATTCTAGCGATTCTCTAAGTGTCTGTCTTTCTTGGTTTTTATTTTAAGAAATTTCAAGGAGAGGAATTTGTTGTTTCACTTGGCATTTTGAAGATAGCAGTAATTTTGTCTTCTATTCTTTTCAATAAAGAATGAACACATTGGTCGCAGCTCCTCAGCTTGCCTAGCATATCTTAATTTTCATTTGATATCTGGAAACATACGAAGGTAATTCTGTTCTGTGAAAATAGTGTTGCATGGTAGTTACTATATGTAGGTTGTTCTCTTCATTTTGTCCATTCTTTTTCAAAACCAAATTGTGCATTGATTGTTGACTTTTTATTTAGTTATCAAATACAATTGATATTGAAGTTTGCCAAAAACAAGCAGACCATACTGTGAGAGAGTATCTGGCTTGTACATTTTGTAATGCTCGCTGTTGCGACTGTGGAAGGTGTATTGATGATGCTAGTGAATATGAAGAATCATTTCATTTTGAGATGCGCTGTGTTGACTGCATGCGTGCTTCCGAAGTACCAAGAATGTAATTAGCTTGGCTGCGGTAAATACACATTATCAGAATTTCGACATTACTCTTTCCTCCAATGATTTTGCACCATTACTTGCTTGTAATTTGGCTCAAATCGATTGTTTTGAAAGGGATGCGTCGAAGACAAAGACAGTGAATACATATGTTTTTGAGTTTTGAGGTGTACATATTATTTTCCTCGAGGGTATTTCGATGAAGAAGAAGAAGCCAAAAACAATTTTTCTTGTTGGAGATTTTGGGAATGTTGGCTAAAAGTATAGACCCTGCGATACATATTATATTACATACAGTTCATGGTTTCAGGCCTTCTTCACGAGAATGCTACTGAACAATAAATATGCATGTGGCCTGGCTGTATATAATAGAGGACACTAGTTGTAAATTACCTACATCGATCATATAAAAAAAAAAACAGTTGTACAGGAAAATAACCTTTTTATGGTTTAGAGAAACGATGCCTACCTTTTTAAGTATTGTGGTGTGTTCGTTGGGCCGTGATATGTTAGGTGCACACTATCGTAGATATGTTCTACTTATCAGAGTAATGGAGATGGGTCCATAGTAATACCAGGACTAAACACATTGCAGAGCTGGCTTACTTATCAAAGTAATGGAGCGTTGTTTATGATGACAATAAGTTAAAATAAAAAAAAATGACTGCCAGAAGACACGCAGGGATGTGAAACCGAAAATCGTGGGTGCATTATCCATCAAATGCATGCCCAACAACCAAGGAATGGAAACGAATACGCACGGATTTAATACCAATCAAAGAAATAAAAACGCAACAGTAATCGCACCAGTAAAACGCAGTCAAACGCACCAGTAAAACGCAGAAATGAATTGCCAAAACCAAGAAAATTCTGGGGAGCGATTTTCCCAATGTTTGAACAGAATGAGAGTGGAAACAAATCCAACTGTCTGAGCGAAATAACTACCAAAATGACTTCACAAAACGAAATTACAGCAGGGATGCAGGAATCGCATTTTCAGACTGTTAAAGACATGAATATAAATGGCCGTGGCTCAAACTAGAGGTTTCCCTCAGAGAGTTTTGTCAAGAAATTTACAGGTCCGTCACCCCCAAAACCCACACTGAGTAGTAAACAGGAAAACCAGATCAGACAAGGCTCGTGGCACAAGTTTCTTAAGTGTGACAATAGTGGAACTGTCTTGGGTACGCACAAACATCCATTGAAAACATTTTTGCACTAGATTCATATGTAATCATTTCTTGAAGCTTTTGCGATGACATAGAGATCTAAAATGAAATACAATTTTTGACATCAAGTAACCCCAAATGTAGAATTCATTCTCTTAAAACCCAACACTGAGATAAACAACAACGGTAATAACTTTATTAATGGAGGGAGGTAACAGCCGTAAAAATTTCCATCACCACGCCAATAACAAAGGTAAGTAATTTTATCAACGAGGGTAAGTCGTAAAGCATTCTGATCTACTAAAATACAAATCATACCTTTGCCTTGTCGCTCGCTTCGAATGTCGTTCGCACGCTCCTCACCACTCCTGCTTGCCGACCATAGCGACCCACCAGTACCTCCCAGCCAATCACTAGGGGTACTCTGCTTCCCCCTTAGGCCCCCGAGCCGCAAAGGGGCCACACAAGATCCAAAGATAAGACTAGCTTCTTAGCTCACCTCCAAGGCTGAGCTACCACTCCAATCCAACTGAGATAAACCCAACTCCTCACAAGCAATCCGTCAAGCCACAATCCGGTAGTGTAACGTTATGATAACGGTTCCTCCCTTTCTTCCTCCCTTTCCCCTTCTTTTATAGAAATTTGAGACCCACCTACTTTCCCTAAATCATTATTAATTAGTTTTAATGAAAAATCCCCTAAAAATTCTATGTCGTACAAGTGTCACTCATCCCCCGAGTTTCTCCAAAATTATTTTCTTTAAAAATATTGAAAGACTCATTTCCCTCACCCCTTCTATAGTCGCTCCTAAAATTACTCCTAGGGTTCCTAGATCCCCTCTCATGCTTTTAATAACTTTCCTAAAATGAAGTTGTTGATTTTTAGTAACTCCTTAATTGCTGATTCCTTTTTGCTTTTTACCCTATGTCCCCTACTTTCCTTTATTACAAGTTTCCCTATTTCTATTATTTATTCCTTCCGCCCTCTTTTTTTTATTTCTATTATTTGTTTTTTTTTCTCTAAAACCCAAAAAGATAAATGAGCTTATTAATCTTTTCATTATATTTCTAAAATCCTAACTTTTATACCCCCACACTTTAATAATTTTATTTCTTCTTTAAAATTTAAAACCACGGGTTTCAATTAATTTATCTCCCTCATTACTTTACCCCCCTTAATTTAAGAAGACTTTAACTAACACTTAGGAGGGTTTTAGTTTACGCCCTTATGTTTATTTTTGTAGGATCTTTTCTTAGGGCTTATCAAAATTTTATCTTAGAGATGTTTTAAATTTAGGTTTAGATTTGAACTGGGCGACAATTAATTAGGGGAGTAATTTGAGAATTTCCTTCAGAAGTTAAGGTCTTTAGGGTCATCTAGGTTTGTCTCATCATCACCATCAATGTGGCGTTCCCTTCAGGATGCACTATGCGCTCCAAGGGTTCCACTCGCCTTGTTTCTTTCTGTTGCACGATGTGCCCTTCAGGATGCACCATGTGCTCCAAGGGTGCCACTCACCAACTTGACGGATTGGTAGACATCTATAAACCCTGGAGTCAACACTCCTCCAGGTGAACTTGTGGGAGACTAAGGGATCTAAGGAGTAAGGCCCCCGCCTTATTGCGCGCCCCTTAGAATCATCGTGAGCGACTGTCGTAGTCTGCCCTCACGGCATTGTGGATCCTCTCAAACTAGGTAATCGTTAACCTACAATTCGAGCCACGACGAGAGTGCTAGTAGGCTATGGCAGGGCTGCTGTCCATACCTCTCACTCAACCTCTCTGGAAATAGTGTGTGGCCCCTTTACTCCATATGTGAGTCTGGTTGGCAAGCTATCATCAGCCTTCATCATGAACCATCGTGTCAGAACATGTCAACAACATATCATAAAATCAATATCATAGCATCAAAACAAAGAAATATCATCGTAAATGAATCTACCCAAATAGCACACTCCCTGACTCAATCCGGAGTCCAAGGGGGTTCCCCTGATGCCTCTGCATCCTCAAGGTCCGAAACCCTGCACACTCAATGAAACTGAGTCAGCAACACCTGTCTACATCAAAGTAGTAAAAACATCCTGTCATCTATCTTAACGCATCATAATGAAGGGTAAATGTTTTATCATCATAAAAATCCAGATCACTTGCGAGCAAGTGTCCTCAAAGAATAAGTTTTATAAGTGCGCCAGAGCAGTATGTTACATAAAAACCCTATGTAACTTTAAAGGTAAAAACCTATCAAAACAACAATCTTCAAATCCTAGATTTTACAAAAACATACTATAGAAAATAATAATAGCAAGTACACAAGACTAAACTATTAATCACATATAACTTTTATTAAATATGGAAAGAATCAAATATGCTACAATAGATCAAAACCTAAAATTTACTAGCCAACCTAATGGAAGACCCCCTTACTCCTTTATAGACTAGGAAGAGCTAGGATTCCAATCATTGCATTCCATCATTGTGTTGTGCCTAGGTTAAAATACTAATCCCTAACCCTAAATCTAATTATATCTTAGAGAAGTGCACCCTAGGCCTACATGAGAAAATACCTAGATTGGAATGATAAAAAAGAAGTAGAAAACATACATATATGCAAGCACTAGCTACTAGAGATTTGTTCCTACTTAGACCGAGTCAACTCATGCACCTATTTCTATAACTAGAAAACAAAATTGAATTACAAAAATGACTGAACTAGAAACTGAACAAAAAATGGAAATTGCTAAATCTAGAACAACAATAAAATGAGTTTAATTGAAGGTGGAAAAACTGGAAATATAGTAAGATTGGTGCATGAAAGAACCTTTTTCTCTCCTACATAACTATGCCTCCCTCACACTCTGTTGTGCACAATAATGAGGCAAATTGCTGCCATAACCAATGTTACACAGGCCTACTTTAAATGTAATCTTAGTGATATATGGACCTATTGTTGATCCTTTTGTCTATGTGCACCCTAATGCAATAAAGGAGATTGTTGGGGCTAAACAAGGTGAAAAAATAACACTCCTTAGCAAGGAAAATATTCTTCATCACACCCAGTAATATCCTTGAACATATTGAACTTCCCATTTTCCACGTGCTTAGTCAAGATATCTACAACTTGTTGATTTGTCTATACATACACTAAAGCCACTGCTCCCTTATAAACCCTATCTCTGAGAAAGTGGTACCTGATGTCAATTTGTCTTTTTCAATTTAGAATCTAGATTCTAAAAATTATTTTTTATCTTTATCATGGCTTATTTGTAAACATTATATGATGGTTAAGTTTGAACTATTGACTACATATGAAAACTCTTCGATCATGATGCCCTGTTTCATGTCATGGTTGATGTTATTGCTACATTTTGTTGATGACAGACGTTATATGTTGAAACTTGAAACTTCATGCTCCCACTTCCCTCTTTGTGATCCATTTTTTATCCTCCTCCCAACAACTTTGGGTAAAAGTTAAAACTATTTAAACATCATAACCAATTGGTTATCAATATTAATTGATGCAGTTCAGATCAATTTCACTAAAATAAGAAAATGTAGAGAATTTGTGGTTGTCTAATGTCCTTCCTACGAATAACACCTCTGTTTTGGTAAATGGTTAACCCACTCAATTTTTTTCTACATCTAAGGGGTTTCATTGAGGTTGTCCTTTGTCTGCTTTTTTATATATTGGCATGTTAGAAGGATTGACTATATTTGGACTATATTTTGGAATCCTTACTATTGAAAGGCCTAGAGATAGTGAATGGTATTCCTCTTACTCACCAAGATTTTGCAGATGACACTATACTCTTGGGAAAAGTCTTGGAGTGGGAAGTTAAGTGTTGCTGAACAACTTTAGATATTTACTATGTAGCTTCAAGACAAAAGGTTAATTTGCACAAATTTAAGTTTCTTGTAGTTTTTTTTCAAATTGAGCTTGCCCAATGTTTAATTGGCCTATTTGGAGTTCCTCTGTTGCATGATGGTGCAAATGTTTAGGTACATTGGGATCCCTATAGATTTAAGGCAATCAGAGTTCAGGATTAGTTTCCTTTTCTTGAGAAAATTCAATGTTAATTGGAGGCTTAGATAGTTTAATAGCTAAATATATCAGGAAGGGTAATTATTTCAAATTCCACTCGAATGAAATTCCTAATTATAATTTCTTTGTTCTTCATGCCCCTAAAAGTGCCAGAAAGAGACTTGTTAAAGTTCTATGAATTCTCATGGTCTTCCCACAAATCTAGTATTCATGTGCTGAAGTCGGTAATATGGTTTGTTGTTTGTTCTTGATATCATGTTGATGGGTTGAGAATCAGAGATCCAATGCTAGGTTTTTCTATGAAGGGTTGTAAGAAGCTTTGGGATCTTGTCATGTAAGAGAATTAACTATGACAATAAGTTATTTGCACCAAATACTTGAATCTGATGTCTTATTGGAGATTCTTTATCTAAAGTTTCATCCCAAGGGTGGTGCTTTCCTATGCAATTTGTTGTGGTTGGCTTGAGAATGAGTGGTATTACATTTTTTTCTAGAATTTAGGTAAAGAGGGTGCAAGGTAAACATTTGGAAGTATAAGTGAAGGGTACCTGGTAATGTCCCCTTGTTTTGGCACCGGGTGCCCAACAACTATCTACAAATTTAATGGAATGGCATAAGTCAAGGAATTTTTCAATTCATATAGATTCATTTGGATTGATCCTACCCTCTCCTTAGTTCTATCTAAAAGAGTCATGGAAGAATGTGCTTTAGCTTTTTAGGCATCAATATGGGCCCCTTTTGGATCTTCTCCAATCTCCCTCTTTTTGAGGTCAAGGGTTTAATATTTCTACCTGGTGAGGATTGTGCTAGAAGGACATGTACACTTTATTTATAACCAGGTATTTTTATGAGGACAATTACATGACCATAACTTGGAATTCAATATATGTGCCAGATTGGAAGTGGATCTGGTGGAAATAGCTAGGTCACAGGGAAATACTATTCACTAGTGTTTTGCTTAGGGAATTTTATTGTGCAAAGATGGTGGAGAAATGGAATAATAGATCTCTCCCAAGATACTTAATTTATGAACAATAACGTGGTGACGTTACTCACATTTATTTGGCCCAATTTGACATTATTTTTGTGACATTATGGTTTGCATTGGTTGATAATTGCTTGAGTCTGCTTTTAGTAAACTAAGCATTTAAATTATGGATTACTGTCTATTATTTCCCATAATTATCTTGATTGAATCATTGCTCTTGCACAAACAACATTATTTTCCATTTTCTCTAATTTTTGGGTATAATAAATTTCTTATGCATTGTGTAAATTACATTCTACAGAATCAACTAATTAATCTGCTTGATTGTTGGCTACTATTACTATTAGTATGTTGTCCATATGCTATCGCAAAGAATGTTGTGTTCAACCTCTACATAACATGTTCTTCTTTCCCATATCACAAATTCCCACTACTGGATTGTAACATCCCGCTCTGGCGCACTGACAAAACTTATTCTTTGAGGACACTTGCTCGCAAGTGATCAGGATTTTTATGATGATGAACCACTTAACCTTGATGATGATGCGTCATGATTGATGACAGGATGTTTTACTATTTCTATATACAGGTTCTATTGACTCAGTTTCATTGAGTGTGCAGGGTTTCGTACCTTGAGGATGCAGAGGCATCGGTGGAACTTCCTTGGACTCCAGATTGAGTCAGGGAGTGGGCTATTTGAGTTGTTTTCATTTACAGTGATATTGTGTGGTTTTGATGATATGCTATTGATTTCATGATATGTTGTTGACATGATCTGACATGATGGTTGATGATGCAGGCTGACGATAGCTTGCCGACCAGACTCACATATGGAGTAAAGGGGCCACACATGAGTTCCAGAGAGATTGAGGGAGAGGTGTGTCAGCAGCCCTACCACAGCCTATTAGCACTCCTGCCGTGGCTCGAACTGTAGGTTAACGATTACCTAGTTCGAGAGGACCCATGATGCCGTGAGGGCAGACTGCGACAGTCGCTCACAATTCAAACTGTAGGTTAACGATTACCTAGTTCGACGGGATCCACGATGCCGTGAGGGAAGACTGCGATAGTCGCTCACGTGATTCTAAGGGGCGCGCAATAAGGCGGGGGCCTTATTCCTTAGAAGCCCTTAGTCTCCCACAAGTTCACCTGGCGGAGTGTTGACTCCAGGGGTTATAGATTCTACCAATCCGTCAAGTCA
>ML787813.1:129078-142442 GCA_009831015.1 Picea engelmannii | reverse complement strand
GTATGTATGTATTTCATAATTTTGGAATTCAAAATATCAATTTATTGTCTCATATTTGATTTCTCAAAGTTGATGGAAAAAAAGTGGCAAAATTGTTAGTTATGAACTAATGTTTTGTATATTCTCCTTTTTACAATGCATTAAATTAAGCATCAAACTCTTAAATACTTTTCTGCTATGTATTAATTTAAATGCTTCATTTTATGTTCACTATGGACTTAAAAAACACATGATAAAATTCAACATATTTTATTGTGGACTGTTCTTGGGCCTATGGGGACTGATAAACTTCAACATATTTCATTGTGGATAGCTGAACTCTTGGGCCTATCCTACTACGTATTAATTTAAATGCTTCTTTTTATGTTCACCGTGGACTGTTCAAAAGCACAGATTGAAAATTGTCATAGAATGCTATGGTATTTTTTATACATGTACGCTTTTTATAAATAAATAAAAATTTCAACCATATTTTATCTGTGTTTTTCAACCATATAAAGAAGGGTATGTATACAAAATTGTTATGAAGGGTATGTATAAAAAACTCCATTCATTTTGTAGGATAGAATGATATGGAATTTATTTATAGTTTTGTAAGGAGGATCAATTCTAAAATATAATTTTAATTGGAAGATTATTAAAATAAAAGAAATATTTATGATAAGAAAATAGATTGAACTAATTTCTTGACAACAGATTATGATATAAAGATAGATTAACTAAAATAAATATTAATAATACGAGAAAATATGATTCTATTGACATATCATCAAATAATTTTGGCATAATAATTTTAGCAGAATAATTTTATATTAAAAGAGTTATTTTTTTTCTAGTTACTAATGACCCTGTTGGTTACATAGATGCATTTAACTAATAAAAAAAACTAAAGGAGAGATAGGCATATGATATCCACTAAATAAATGAAAAGCAAAAATTAGAGTGTGAAATAATACAAGAATGTGTTGTTATTTATCTATTTAAGAATATGCAAAGCCAATAATACAAGAATGTGTTGTTTATAAATTTAAGAATATGCAAACCCAATAGGTGGACAAGAAAAAAGTGAATTGCCAAACATACAAGATTGTATCATTGCATATCTATTTAAGAATATATGATAGTAGACAACACTTTAAACCATGAAAAAACTATTTGAGAATATATGGTAGTAGAAAACACTTTAAACCATGCAAAGCCTATGCTGGTATGAACTGCATTAAAAGGAAGAAATTTTCATGATCTACCAATTTCCTTTCAGAAAATTTGTGTTTGATTTTGGAAGAAGGTAGCCAATGTGGGATTCAAAGGAGGTGGTATGCATTCAAACATTGTGTTTTAGACATGCCAAGGAACAACACATACCCCTTGTACAACTCAGATAACATGTATGAAAGAGAATTACATTAGTAAAATGATTTGTAGGCTATGGTTTAGTACTATTCACATAAACCCACATTTTTGTAAGGGTCAATGATTCACTTGAATTTAGTCAAGGTTGTATTATATTCCTTAACTTTGTTAGAGAATATCTATTAATTACAATTTATGCAATTTAATTCTAATGATTAACACTTCTAAATAAGTTTAAATGAAAATCAACTTAATTATTAAAATGGAGATTCTAAATAATTTCAAATTTTAAATGAAAATCAACTTAATCATTAGAGTGAAGATATTAGTATATATATGATATCATTATTAAAGTGTTATTACAACAAGTGGAAGAGATGTTTAAATTGTTTTTAGTTGTTATAATATTAATTTAAAAAATGAAAACAAAATTACCACTTAAAGAAGTCAATGCTCTCAAATCTAGGATAGAAGATATGTTCAACTCTTCTTTGATTGGTGCAATAGTAATAAAAATAAAATTCCCAATATAGAAGAGATATCCAACTTAATTACAGGTAATGTTTATACAATAAAATCTTGAGATAGAAGAGATGTTCAACTCTTTTTTGGTTTGTGTGATAATGATAAAATAAAATGCTCAAATTGATGTGACAATAAAATAAAACTTTAAAATGCAAGAGATGATCAACTCTTCTTTAATTTTATCATAGTCATTAAAAAATTGCTCAAATCTAGAAGAGATATTCACCTCAAAGTTCATATACCCTTAATAAAATAAACTGGAAATGATTCTAGAATCCTAGATATTCATAAATACATGTACTTTCAATGCAAAATGGAAAATTATGGAATGTACATGTGTGCCACTTGTTTAAAAAAATCATAATGGTATTTCCTCCTCAATTATTAGTTCATGATCGACTTTGGACATTTTCCATTTTCTAACTTTTTTTATTTATTGAACTTCTATTAACTTTATGAGCGCTGCACATACCAAATGACTATATTGACAACTTGTGACATCTGACTGGTAGTGTTGAAAGTGAACATGAGTATCGGTTTGATGGGTTTCTTGAAAAAAATATCCTTTCAATACAATGGATCCTCTTTCATATATAAAACCGTTATCATCAAAATCTTCTAATATCCTCATCTTTTGTTCTGTGCATCGCATCAAATAATATTTCACATTTTCAGTTTTGTCTATAGGTGCAACCATGGAAAAAACATCTCCTACAAATAATTGGATATATTGGACAACAAATAGTTCATGTTAGATTATCACACAAGTACATCTACAAGTTATTTGAAAAAAATTAAACATACAAATTACCTTCTCTAACAAGATAAAAAAATCGATTGCCATCAACTGACACTATAGTTTCATTTGATTCCATCTCCTTCGAGATTTCAAGTGGAATTTTCCCTTTTACATTAAGTTTGGTATGTCTCCAAGCTTTAACATATGTAACATCCCACCCTTGCGTGCACTGAGCGAACTTATTCTTAGAGGACACTTGCTTGCAAGTGATCCGAATTATTATACTATTGGGCATTTGATTATGATTATGAGACATTATGGATATGTTGACATGTTATTTTGCGGTATTGATATAGACAGGTGCTATTGAATCGGTTCTCCTGAGTGTGTAGGATTTTGGACCTCAAGGATGTAGAGGAATCGATGAGACCCTTGGACTCTGGACCGAGTCACAGAGTGGACTATTGCGGTTTGAATGTTGTATATATATGACTTATGTACATCTGATTAGATGTTATGATTATGGATTTTATTTATGACATGATTCATTGACGATGCAGGCTGACAATATCTTACCGACCAGAATCACATGTGGAGTAGAGGGGTCACACACGATAACCAGAAACGTTGAGGGAAAGGTGTGGAAAACATCCTTGCCACAACCTACTAGCACTCCCGTCGTGGCTCGAACTGTAGGTTAATGATTACCTAGTTCGAGAAGACCCACGATGTCGTGAAGACAGACTGCGACAGTCGCTCATGATGATTCTAAGGGGAACGCAATAAGGCTGGGGACTTATTACATAGAGGCCCTTAGTCTCCCACAAAATCACCAGATGGAGTATTGACTCCAGGGGTTTTTGATGTCTACCAAGTCAGTCAAGAGGTGAGTGGCACCCTTGGAACACGTAGTGCGTCCTGAAGGGCACGTTGTGCAATAAAAACAGAATGAGGTGAGTGGCACGCTTGGAGCATGTAGTGCGTCCTGAAGGGCACGTTGTGCAAGAAAAATAGAATGAGACGAGTGGCACCCTTGGAGCAGGTAGTGCATCTTGAAGGGCAAGTCGCACAAGGGAAACATAATGAGGCGAGTGGCACCCTTGGAGAACCTAGTGAGTCCTGAAGGGCACGTCACATTTTTAACTAATAAGTGATTAAATCTAGATGGACTTAGAATGAATAATGTGATAAGAAAGATTTAAAAACAATTTACCTAATAAAATGTCACCCAACCTAGGAAAATAAAATCTAGATCTAAGTGATACTTGTGGTAAAAAAATATATACATAAAAATAAAAATAAATAAATAATATTGATAACCATCATTAAACATGTGACGAGAAAGGGGTAAGCCATTCATTTAAATTAAAAAAAAAAATCAAATTACTTTGGGGATTACATTTTTAACAAAAAGGGAAATAGTTGTTTTGTTACTTATGCTAATTAAAAAATTATTAATTAAAAATAAAAAGGGGAAAGAGGTAATTTCCTACACTTGCTAATTTGAGTTTTAGATAAAAAAGGAAAGAGGGAAATTTAGAAGAATTAGGAAACTAAGGGGAAAAGGGGAAACATAAAGAAAAAGAGAAACATAAGGAAAAAACATAATGACTAACTTGGCAAGGAATCTTGCCTTTAAGAAATTTCTAAATTGAACTCAACTTGTAAATTAGTAAGGGGGTAAGTCATTAAAAATGTATAAGGGAATATGGGGACACCTAGGAGCGATTCTAGGAACGCTTTTAGGTGGGTGAGGGAAATAGGAGTAATTAAATAATCAATGAAATTAATTTCTGGTGCAACGAAGGGGATGGGTGACACATGTACGGGGAGGATTTTTATGAATTAAATTATTAAACAATAAATTAAATGGGAATTTGGGAAAGAATGGACTTAGAAACTCTATATAAAGGAGGGAGGAGGAGGAGGATGGATCTCCTTGGTTACGCGTAATGTTACACTGCAGAATTTTAGACTTGACTGACTTATCTTGTGGGAGTTGGGATACCCAGCTCGGTGAGGAGTGGTCACTTGACCTTGCGAGGTGAGCTGGGAGATAACTATTCTTTGGTTTAGTGTGTGTGGCCCCTTTGTGGCTTGGGGGGCTAAGGGGGAAGAAGAGTACCCCTAACATTGATTGTGAGGTACCGGTGAAGTCTCATCGGTCGGCAAGCGGGAGCTGTATGGAGCACGCGGTACAATGACTCAGAGTGAATAACTTGGGATACAATACACATGCTCTTATTCTGCATGGTAGATTATTATTGACCTTACGCTTTCAATTCTATACTTTTAACTATGTAAAGAAGGTGTTTGACTTAGCATTTTAATTGAGAACTTAATTTCCCCATAGCCTTAAGCTCACTTCTTGACTTGATTCCCTTGGCATTCGATCCTTGATGCTATGACTATCTTGTTGGTTTTAATTGATTTTTATGAAGATTTTATGCCTGGTCTTCGTCCTCAACCCTAGTTCGTCACTCCATGCCTGAGAAGTCGGCCAAGAGAACAATGACCTATAGATTCTAATGCCCTAATTTTCTATGCATGGATGATGAGCAAAGGATTCTTTTGCCCAACCTTCTACCCATGTTGATTGTTCCTGGTTGAATGATTGTTCTGCGCCTTCTAGTGATTGATTACATCTTCATTTTCTGGTGGTTGATTTATTCTGCGTTATTCTATGTTTGATTACCTCTGAGTTTCCTTGGAGTCTTCACTCATCCTTCACACCGCCAATTTCTGGGTGATTTACCCAGCTTTCCCTTATGAGTTTCGTGTCCTTTCCCACGACGATTTTATTAGGAAACTATTCCTCTTTCGCATAGCATTCTCTATTAGAATTGCATTCATTTTTACACAGGGTTGATTTCTTTTTTTTTTACTCAATTTGAACCTCCATTATATATTGTTGTAATTTTTAATTTATTAAACTGAGATTATTACTCATTGATTGCGAATTTCCCCTATTTAATAGACTAGCGAATTTGCTGACAATGTAATTTAGACCAGCAATATCATTTTTTTTACCATGGAAGCGAGTCCCCTTTGGTTAATAAACAACGCCTTTAGTATTGCACAACAATTTATTCCTGTGATAATTTACTCCAACGATTTTACTCACAGAACTTCATGGTTAATACCTACGTTTTGAAGGATAGTGAATCCCCTTTTTAGTGAATAGACATCGTTTGGTTGATTGCATTTTTATGAGTTCATTTATATGGCTGCATTCTTAACTTTTAAATGACAATGATTTAATAAATGGATGCATTTTTAATACTTTTATTGGACCGTGATTTTACCTTTTGACTACTAACTAAATAAATTTAGAAAACAACACGATCCATTTAATTGGACATATATGTCATGTGAGAATATATAGTGTTTTAATGTGTCTGTGTTGAGATATGTTAATGGATAACGTTTTGGTTATGCCTTGACAGATAGCATTTGGATAACGCTATTGTTGTTATCCTATTACACTCGGCGTTTGGATAACACTACTATACTCTTGGCAACGATATAATGCATAGCGATTTATACCCTATTGACAACAAGATATTGCACATCGTTATCATCACACACAAATAAATCACTTTTCACCCAGCCATGTCTTATTTCTCTCAACAATTTCTTTTTTCCTTCATTAGTTTATGGACAGTGATGTACACTTTAAACGACAACAAGTTCATTCTTAGTTTTGTTATATAATATAACATGATAGGCCGCGTCATAATCTAAACAGTTTTGATTATATTTGGTCAATGATGTATATGTAATGAGACTGCGATTTGAATGTTTATGGCTGGGAATGTCATTTATTAATTCTTCTACATAATATGGTTGAAAGACAACATTATAATCTAAACAACATTAACATTGTGCGGGGTTAGACATGGTTTACCTCTGCATTGGAAGACATCGATATCAATGCCTTAGATTAAGGGCCACAATAGATTCAATGACAACGATAGTTGAAGGACAACGAAATTAGGGTAGTTTCTCTAGTTTAAATAGAAAATTTATTATACATTTCTTTTGGTTAAAGGACAACAAATTTATTATCCTTTCTCCAGTTTAAATAGCAAATTTGAAACACACTTACACTCACTTTTGAACGCACTTACACTACGATTGATTTTGTGTATTGGTATATATATTTTAGAAATCATTTTAGACTGCATTGATGGAGTGACAACTATTAATAAACAACAACCTGGAGGGTGGACAGTGAAATTCAATGGATTTATCAATCTATTTTTTTAATAGTTTAGCGTTAGATTTATCAAGAGACTTGTTGATAGACTTCACAATTGTTAATAGATAGATATTTTATAGTTATACTACATTATCATTGTTAGACATGGATTATTGATAGACAACACTTTGGATATGTCATTTATCTTGATCTAAGGCTTGTACATTTGCGATAGAATTTGTTTCTCAAGGAGTTTAATGTGGTGCATGAATGTTATAGTCGTTAGATTCCCTTGCATCTTGTGTCTTGTCGTTTGTTGGTTGGGCATTGGGTTTAGTCCTCATTTTTTGACAGTTTTTTTTTTTCAGTCTCCTAGCGCGAGGGTGTTAGCTTATGTTGAGGGCATATAAATGATATGTTTCACCATGGTTATGGTCATGCCCATTGCCTTGTTATGACATGATTCTTGATGAGGGGATCATTGCGCGCCCTACTAGATAGATGCAAATGATAACCTGACCGGAGTCTTGTGCTTCCCGATGTGGGCACTTGTCATTGTAATTGATGTTGGTACTGGATTGTGTAACTCCTCAATGCATTTGGTTGTGTGCGCCGTAGAGGTATCTAGTTAATGGTCGTCGAAGATGTGGTTTCGGGTGGATGATGTTGTGCTTTATCCTGTAGGCGTCGTCTTGTTGTTTCGGGCGAGTAGTCGTTTGTTCCTTTTATTATTGCATGTTACGTCCAATACCTATTGTGATATTATGTTGAGTCATTGTTGTTTGTTGCCTGATCTGATTGAGTTGTGTCGTCGTCAAGTTTCTTTGCTAACTGTTGTTCGTTGTTGTGTTCCTGTCCTGCTTAAAAAAAAAAAAAATCTTTTTCATTGTGTCATGTGTAGTCGTAATGACTGGGTTGTTACAACATATTCTGCATTTTCATTTTTGAAAATATCTATGGATTATGTGTCCTCTCTGCAAACTGAACAAAAACAAGACTCATTTCTTCTATCAAATGCAAACACATTTTGATAACGTTTTGTCTTAACTGAATGTATTTTTCGTGTCCTAGGTATTTTACTGGCGTCATATGGGATTTATCTATTTACATATTGGATTCCAACATACCAAAAAAACCTGCACAAGACACAAACTTGTTAACTTGAAATATCTCAAGAAAATGATTCAAGATTGAATATAAATTTGAACACATTCAAATAAAAATATCTTGTGTACATGTGTAACATTTATATATAGACACACCTACGTACATCCCTTGGTGGATTATATTCATGGATTAGCACCATTTTACACCATTCAACAACTTGTTCATTCGATTCAAATCAATCGGCATGAGGGTTCATCTGATACCTTCAAAGTACTCATTTTACACATGCCCCTCCACCATCGTGCTCTCCTTTTCCATGACCGGTCTCAAAACAATCCCAACAATGTGTAATGTTTAATTTTTTATGAAGACAACATAACTAATAGAATGATCATGAAGATTTGAACTTACCCGCACACCCATCTGACCATATCCAATGTCAATCGAATCCGATTTCACGTTCTTTCAATGAATCATAAAATTTATCAAAACAATGTTGTACATAATGTGTGTTGTGTGCTCGATCATCACTTATATAAAAGTGATATTCTTTAATAACATGTCGATTGTCGTTGGTTATTTCTATGTTATCAATAATCCATTGAGCATGTCTATATAGAACGTGGATAAATATCATGACTTGATCAGAATGATAATATTCACTATGTATTTCTTTTTGTGCAGCGAATGTGTAATTCTCTGCAAAATCAACTACAGACAAAATTGTCCCTGGTGGAAACACTTCACAGGATTGTTTGAATTGTAGGTCTTTCCATCGAGATCTATGTGAATTATTGGTGTATTTATAAATTTCTTCCTCAAACTTCTTCAAAATATCTATCACACGGATTTTATCTACCTTCAAATCAATCCTTTTGGAAATAACATTTGAAGAATGTGGAGCCATGCTCTTGATATATTCATTTCTCTTCCAATTAACTATTATATTAGAAAATGATTGATCATTCATATCAATATGATACTTTGAATGAAAAAAACTTAGATTTCCACAATGATCACATTTCTTTCCACCATCACATTTTGTTTTGTAAAATAAATCATCATATTCTCTTTCACATAGAATTTTAGATATAAAAGCATGAAATGTGGAAGGAGGATGTGAACTTCGCCATAAATTTTTACCAAAATCCAAAAAAGTGTCGTAATACAACTCAAATTCCACATGATAACGAAAACAACAAGTGTCACGAACAATGATGGGTCTAACAAACCATGGTTTTTGTTGCACAAATGTATTGATGGAAATTTTAACTTCTTTGTGCTCTTCTTTGAACTTATTGAACAATTCTATTTGTGTCATTGGCAATATATGTTTTGGATGTTCTTCATATTTTTTTCATGCTATTATTCATTAGAGCACATCCCTTGTATGTGGTGAAACACGAGATTATTCCAACCAACAATTACAGGCCAATTCTTTAACATTTTCTTCAAGTCTATCTTTGTAGGTTTGTCTAGAAATCACTGTCCAAAAAGCCAGTTCATCATTTTCATCTATTTGCAATCAAAATTTTATATGTTTGTGCAATGTTTTTCTTGACATTCCCATCGTTTTTGTCATGTGTCGTGTCAAACGATATTTTATATTGCTAGATGAAACAACCATTTTTAGTATCACTCTACATGCAACACTGACATCTTTTTTTCAAGATTTTCCAAAAGCTTTTAATACACTAGTTATATTGTCAAAGACATTCTTTTTCACCTTTCTATCCTTTGTCAACTTTTGAATACCCAATAATGATGTAGCTTCTTTTAAATTTCTTGACTTCATTAGATAGAATAAAAGTTGAGCTTGTACTGTTACTGATTCATCTTTGAAAAAAGTATTATACATATTCTTATTTCGTTATCTTATATAATGCTTATCTTTTTTCTTTCCAAATTTGTCAGTATCAACATTTTCTAATATTTCATCATCAATGTTGATAGATTCTCCTGCATATTTCAAATTAAAGTCTATAATAAAAAAAAAAACACGAACATAAATTCACTAAACTATATATACAAGTGTTCATCTTGTATTATCTAAATTTATGTACATACCTATAGGTGATTCGTCTTCTGCTTCAATTTCGGTTTCAACGTATTTTGCTTCAATTTTGGTTTCAACGTCTTCTTCGTCATTATGAGACACATCTATTTCTGTTTTTTGAAAAACAGAAAATTGTAATTACAATCAATTATATTAAACAATATTTTAAATTTGAATTCTATACTTTTAATATAGACAATATGTGCATGCATACCTGATTGGAATTCTTCTCGTTGAAAATATTTATTTACATTATCATCGTTTCTTTCTTCAATATTTGCACGTTCTCGTTTCTTTCTTCAATATTTGCATGTTCTCGTTTCTTTCTCCAATAACGCTCTTTCCTTTGTTCGTTTTGGTGAGTATCATCTCGAGTGCGATCAAATTTTCTCTTGCACAAACTTTTGTTTCCCATGACTTTTATAGTTATCTCTAAAAGATATGT
The DNA here is from genome assembly GCA_009831015.1 of Picea engelmannii. NCBI lineage: Eukaryota > Viridiplantae > Streptophyta > Pinopsida > Pinales > Pinaceae > Picea > Picea engelmannii. The sequence continues at coordinate 132,016 of ML787813.1, read as the reverse complement.
TCAACAAATATTTCACCTTGAAAAAATGCTCAACATTTATCTTTCAACATATAAATTGTTATTCCAATAAAAACTTGAACAAACGTCAATTACCTTAATAAAAAAAAACAAAAAGATGATTCAAAACTTTGTTTAGGTGCTCTAGAAAACCATCATGTTTCGATACCGATCCTCCGATTAAGCCTATGGAACAGAGGGAATAAATAAAGAAAGAAAATAATACAGTTGCAATCAGTAAAATAAATTCTTTGAAATCCCTATCCCTGAGCTCATATATGTCCATCCATCCGATGAATTGTGTTAAATGTGTTCGGCCGAAAGCATATTTACACGATTGGGCGTGAAATGAAACGATACGACGTGTATTTTCATTTTTTCTGACCGACGGGATTCGCTCAACAATATTTCGGCCGAAACAAGGTTTTTTCGACCAAAAACCTTGGAAATCGTTTAGTTTTTATGGTTTCCGTTAAAATTTAGGTTTTCGGCCGAAACATTATTTCGGCCAAAAAGTAAAAATTGGGACTGTATTCAGAAACTAGAAAATTCCCCCAATCTTACATGAACTTTGGAGGTTGCAGACTTCTGCAAATACTCAGAATTTGGTTTCAAAAATGATACCAACATTTGAAAAATTGAATCTACTTTCAATTCCTATAATTTGTTTTCATTTTCATTATTTTTATCTAATTTTATTTATTTTTTTTAAAAAATCACTGCATAATATTTTCAGTAGACATTATGATTCGGTGAAATGAAATATCCGTATCTCTAAAAATATACAGTGAAAAATTTAGAAAAGGTTATATTCATAATCCTTAAACTGTTCTTTTCAAAAGGGTATATTTAGATTTTACTTTTAAGTAAAAATTAAGATAGATACAAGTTGTGGGAAAACATGTGTTTAAAATCTGCAACGTTTTCAGCTTGGTCAACTTCAAAAAATTCTAGAAATTATAATATTCATCCGCTAGATTCAAAATTATAGTCATAATAAAATAGAGTCTTTGTATATTGTTGTAGTATATTTGGTTTCTTAAAAACATAAGTTTAATAATAGAAATATTTTTGTGGGAAAAAATAACTCATTATCATTCCTTTCATGTTTAAGGAACATATTGTTAAACAATAGTCAAATTGACATATCAAATATTAATAAAAAAAAAATGAAAAATAATCATTGGAAAGATAACAAAATTCTTCACAAGTTTTTTTTTTACTGTAAAGTGAAATTCTAAATAAAAAAAGTACTTTTGTATGCCGAAAGTTGAAGAACTTGTGAAAATACAGTTTTTTTTCTCATAAAACAAGCAAAAGTGTTACCGATCTTCATGATTTTACCCAGATGGATCTCAAGAGCTGCAACAGTTGGACCATTCTAGGACAACCATCAATATAAAGGTATGATCCATCTCCTTCTTGGTTAAAAGAAAATAATTTACTTGCATCTAGAAAACCATAGGAATCTACCTCCTTCTGTCTAGGATTACTAGGCTAATCCTAGGGATATTTTGTTGTGTATTCAACAATATCCCTATGAGATTTTGTCCCATAACATAGATCTAAAAAATTCATGGTTGTATCAAAGCTACATATTAAAGTAGGTGAGAACACAAGAAACCCTAGTTCTCTAGTAATTAAATTCCTTTAGATCTATGCTATTCAAAAATAAAAAAGGAATGAAACATAAAATATACTTAAATAACATAAGATAGAAAGAATCAAGATGATGTATAATACCCAAATAACCAAAGTACAAAATAAGATACACCTTTGAAGAGACCGATGAAGACAAATGCCTCCTGGTGGCCCCTCCATGGGAGGGTTATTATTTATTTTCCACATGTATGGTATCACTTGCTAGATTCCCCTCTTGAATGAAAGTAACTATGGTGAGATGAAGCTAAAAGGTCAGTGGAAATTTCGACAACATCTTTGTACTCTCATGGGAAAATATCTATGAAAATGGTATGGATCTGTTTATTTTATAGGAACAATAAGGGTTATCCTTGATATGCTCAAAATAATCAAATATTTTATTTAACCAAATCAATTTTAACCAATAATTTGAATGTTTCCTTTAATTTAAATAAAATAAAAAGGGGAAAATGCATAAAAGGGGAGTATGACTTTAATTAAGTGAAATGACTGAGGAAAAATGGGTTTTACTAAGGTATGTAAGGGAATAATGGTGTGAAAGTGTGTAGGACAAGTGATACATGGACTATGATGGTGCATATCTGTAAGGTTTAGCCTTTTTGGTTAGGTGTGTGAATAAATGGTGAGAACATAAAGGGAAATCATGTGGAATGCATAGCATTCCAATTTGAAAAATGATCTTATTAATCACTTAGTCAACATGTTTGGTGAACTCTTAAACAAAAAAGGACTCACCTCATTGGACAATACACATTTAAAATATGTGAGGGATAAATACAAGGTTTATTTGCAAACAAACCCTAGGTATGAATGTCCTCCAATGATTCTTGTGTGTGAGCGAAAGAATCTAATGGATGATACAAACACAAAAAGAATGAGAAAATAAGGAAAGACACCACTTGATCCAGGAAGGTATATTTTATTTTGAATTTTCTTTAGTTCTATATAAAAATTATCATATACAACCTATTTGAAACTTTTCGTAGGCTCCCAGAGACGTCAAAAGGAACCAAGGAAATACTGGAAAAACACAGGAAACACAAACTTGGCTAGGGAGGTTACATGAAAATAAAATCATGAATTGTAAGTACCAAATAATTAAACCATATCATTCCTATAATTATCCAAATTTTATTTGTTAAGCCCTAATATTGGCTCATTACCACTTAATTAGGGCATATTAGATTAGTAATGTTATTTTATTTATGTCGGCTTAGGCCATTAGTTGTGATTTAGATTAGTAATGTTATTTTATTTATGTCGGCTTTAGGCCATTAAA